>OY755212.1:17718141-17859231 GCA_963576765.1 Draba incana | reverse complement strand
CTCAAACAGTCACCTCGTGCTTGGTACCAAAAGCTGAGCTCTACCAAAACAGTCACCTCGTGCTTGGTAAAACCGGTTGATTAAAGGAGTTTAAATTCTTGAAAAATGATATGCTTGCAAATTTGGAACCAATAAACGAATTGAGAATTAAAAGTTTAAAATCATGATGTAATTTGAATGTTTTATGATTTTAAACTTAATTAGTTGAATATGGCTAATCCAACTCGTTTATTGTGTAAATGCAAGGTGAAATTCAAGAAGAAATGTTAAGAAGTAATCTCAGCTTTTGGTACCAAGCACGAAGGGTAGAGCTCAGCTTTTGGTACCAAGCACGAGGTGACTGTTTGAGGCCATAGATCGCTTTCCTCAAACGTAGGACTTTGCCCGGAGTGACAGTAAGGCCTGGAGGTGGTGTCATGTACACCTCTTCATCCAGATCTCCTTGAAGAAAAGCGTTCTTGACATCCATTTGCCAAAGATCCCACCCAAGGTTTGTTGCCAAGGCAAGAAGGACTCGAACGGTATGGAGCTTAGCAACCGGAGCAAAGGTTTCAAGATAATCTAGACCATATGTTTGAGTGAAACCCCGAGCTACTAGCCGTGCCTTGTGTCTCTCAATGTCACCTGAGCTCAGATATTTGATTGTAAAGACCCACTTTGAGCTGACCGTCTTCTTCCCTGGGGGCAAATCAGCTTCATCCCATGTGTGATTTTTGATCATGGCGTGGGTTTCATCACCAACTGCATCAACCCAGACTTGGTGTTCAATTGCATCTTCATAGGTTTGAGGAATAACCCCAGCATCAATGGCACAGATAAAGGCTTGATGAGATGATGGAATGAAGGCCATTGAGCAGGTTGCTTGAATAGGATGAGCCTCAGCTTGGCTGTTGTAATAGACCCGAGTATTGATCCAGTTAGAAGAATCACGTTTGAGTCTTGTGCTACGCCGAAGTGGTGGAGGTTGAGGAGAGCTAGAGATAGGTTCCTCCGTTGGTGGTATGGTCTCACTACCAATATCTTGGTCTTGCTCGGTTTCTTGTTCACCAGCAGGCTCTTGTTCTCCTGGAGTTGGAGATTCAGCCGGGTTTTGATCCTGGGACTGTGATGTGGGTAACTCAGAGGATGTTGGTACTTCTGAGTTTGGTCCATCTCTTAAGTTCTCCAACAGGACTCGGAGAGTAGTTGCCCGGTCAGATTGTGAGTGGGAGAGATCACGGAGGTTTTCCCAACTCTGCTCAGCATAATACCCTTTATCCTCAATGAACTTCACATCCCTTGATACTAGAACCCTTCTCGACTCCGGGTTGTAACACTTGTAACCTTTTTGATTGATGGAGTAACCAATGAACATAGCCTTGGTGCTTTTAGCTTCCAACTTGTTCCTTTGTTCTCCGGGTACTAGAACAAAACAAACACATCCAAAGACACGTAAGTAATCAAGAGAAGGATGTGATTGGTTTAGTACCTCAAAAGGTGATTTATCTTGAAGGATTTTGGTGGGAATGCGGTTTATTAGATAGCAAGAAGTCACCACAACATCACTCCAAAAACGTTTAGGAACATTGGTATGAAACATCATAGCTCTTGCGACCTCCATTAGGTGTCGATTCTTTCTTTCAGCCACCCCATTTTGTTGGGGAGTGTATGGACAGCTCGTTTGGTGTACTATGCCATGTTTGTTGAGAAATTGCTTGAATGCTTGACTTGTGTATTCACCTCCATTATCTGATCTCAAAATTTTCACTTTAGCATTGTAATGGTTAGTCACATAGCTTTGAAAGTTTATGAATGCTTCTAGTACCCTATCCTTTGATGGTAATAGGGTAATCCAAGTATATTTTGATTTTTCATCAATAAAAGTCACAAAATACTTATGATTGTCACGGGAAAGACAAGGAGATGTCCACACATCAGAATGAACAAGATCAAAGCATTTTTCATAAACAGTAGAAGAGTTTGAGAAAACTGTTTTGCAATGTTTGCCAAGGATACATGCTTCACATTCATTGTTTGCAAAGGAAACATTAGGCAACATCAAACTTAAGGCACGAGTATGAGGATGTCCTAAACGAGCATGCCATAAAGAACTACTAGTGCTAGCCGCAAATGAAAATACAGAATTAGATGAGCAAGATAAATTTGAAGATGAAGATCTCTTAGTATCTTCTAGGACATAGAGATCATTCTTTGTTCCTCCCTTTCCAATAACCTGTCTTGTCTCAATATCCTGAAAATGTACATCATTAGGGCCAAATATAGCATAGCAATTCAAATCAGAAGTGGCTCTTTTAACTGATAAAAGATTTGATGTGAAAATTGGCATGTAAAGAGCTTTAGATGCTTTATCAAACAAGTTCAAGTTCCCAATGCCGTTAATTGGTACCCTATCTCCATTAGCAATAATCACATCTCCTAAAGCCGGTTTAATATCACTAATCAGTCTAGAATCGCTAATCATATGGTGACTACAACCAGAATCTACAATGAGCGGCTTGTTTTTAGCGAGATTAGCTTGATTAGCAAGATTGATATCAAAGACGGTTGAGGCATGATAGCTAAATGGTGAGATAGTGTTACCAGATTCTTTAAGAGTTTTGATGAGGGCATCTAGGTCGGATCTTTTGACAAACTCCGATGATGCTGCCAAGGCTGCGCCTTCTCCCTTGTTTGGTTGGTTAACAGAACAAGAGCTATCTTGAGTCTCCCCCACAGCCATTTGAGCTTTTGAAGCTTTGCGATTCTTCCAGTCCTTCCATTTGTAGGTTCCGGCGGTTGAGACTGGCCTGAGATGTGGATGGAGGAAATAGCACTTGTCCTTGTTGTGACCCGGTTTCTTGCAATGCTCACAAATGAGAGCAGGTCGGTCACAAGCTTTGAAGTAGCTTCCCTTGTTGGCTTGAGCTTGTTCTGCTTTGTTTGCCATTACCAGTTCTCCTCCTCTTCCACCACCAAATAAGCCAAGAGAGCCTTCTTCCTTCTGGATTTGAGCGCATACTTCCTCCAGATTAGGCAGCTTATCAGCTCGCAAGATGTGCTTGATGAGATCGTTATAGGCTGGGTTGAGAACCGAGAGTAAGGCAAAGACCTTGTCTTGTTCTCTCCTTTCATTAAGCACGGTTATCTCAGTGGTTTGTGGCCTCAGCATTTCCAGTTCTGCCCATAGAGCTCTGAACTTGCCAAAGAACTTAGAGAATTCCATGTCTTCTTGGGATAGATGGTTGAGAGCTCTCTTGATTTCGAATACTCTAGTGAGATTGGTAATGTTACCAAAGACATTTTTGAGCGTATCCCAGAGCTCCTTAGCATGCTCACAGTAGGAATAGGCTTCCAAGACTGATATGTCCAGCGAGCTCTGCAAGATGGCAAGAACGGCTTGATCTTCTTGCATATGCTTCTCAGTTGTTGCGGCAAGAGCTCCGGCTTCAGGTGGGAAGGTTTCAGGCGGCTCGATTTGGCTCCATAGGCCTCTTCCACACAGCACGGTTTTCGCTGTTCTTGACCAGAGAAGATAGTTGTCTCCTCCCTTGAGGGTGACCGGAAGGGACACAATCTTGTTGTTCTCCATGGTTCTTGAGATGACACTCTATGGACTGATGTATAACTCTATAAACCAGCGGATAATAGGATTTTGAGAAATCAGAATGGAAAGTAAGTAAAAGATTTTGAAAGTTCTTTGAGAAATCTGCAAGGAATAAACCACTATAACCTCTCACAACTCAGCACCCATGGATTTGAGGATTATTCAATCTCAAAGTGAGGAGGTTAGTATGATTTATTTCAAGAGCAAACAAAGACTTCTTGAGAAAAGTTTGAGAAAAGAAACTGAAGATTGAGTGAAAAGCACAATGAAAGAACAGAGAATAAGAGATGGATAAAGAACTACGGTTTTCAAGATTGAAGAACAAGAGAAAGGCGAGCAAGAATCAGAGAGTTTCTTCACCAGATTCAGAACCTGGCTCTGATACCATGAAAGATTATGTAAATGCGGAATAGAGATTGATTTGTAAGAGAGATTCAGAGAGAGTAAGAGAGTAGACTCATGATTTCAAGAGAATAGAGAGAAAGAACTCTCAAGTATATCTTATTAATGAGCATACAAGAGGCTATTTAAAGACAACAAAAATAGAGAGAGGAAGAGCTTGAGACAGCTAGTAACGGTCATATGGCTAAGAGAAACATGTGACTTCTATTTTAGGTAAGGTCAGCTCCTTCCTTTGTTCTTGTGTGTCCATTTCAAGTAATCTCAAGTCAACTTGGTTTGAACCATTTTCCCTCCATAAGCTAACGGCCAAAAAAGGATTAGTGTGTTAATTATTACTAATCCATCTTGCTTGATCAATACACAATGCCTTCACGCCCAAGTTATGCTCTTATTATCTCTTTGTTTAACATCCTGGACCACAACAAGTAATTTGTTCCTTTGAGTACCACTGGAATAACAACGTTCTTCTGGTTAGTATCCATGCTTCAAGAGAAAATACACCGTAGTAATCACGCCGGAATTATGAACTTCAGAACTTTAAGATCTAAACCTGCTCTGATACCATGTCGTAATTTGAATCAAACTCTCCTAATCTTCTCCTAAAACTCACGTCCAAAACAGAGAGAGAGAGAGGAGAAAGGTTGATGTTTGATGGTTTAGAGAGATAGAGAGATTTCTGAATTTTTTCTCTTCTTTTCTTTATTTCAGATCTTTACAAGTGCTTATATATCCAATTCTATAACAAATATCTAAGAAATATGATTAAACAATTAATCACAAATATCTAACAAATATCTAACAAATATCTCCTTTAGCCACTTGTAGATAACTTAGCTATGAAGTTGTTGTTAGTCACTTGAGAAGACTTTGCCTTGAAGACTTCTAACCATTGACTCAAACTTAGCTTAGGTCCTTGAATTTTCTTCTTCTCTGAACCTGAGGCACACAATCCGTGTGTGCTAGCTCGGTCTGATGACCTAGTGCACTTATCCGAGTGCTTCACATTATCTTCTCCTTGGTCCAGTAGGCTGATCCTCATCACATCACTAGGCTCAACATGGACTTGGAGAAACAAAGAGAGGCCTCATTAAAACCTTAGTAGATAAAACCCATTGGGATAAAACTCTACTAAGGAAAAAGAGTACCAACTCAATGTTCTAGGGGAATTCAATCAAGGTCTTCTCTTCGGCTTCACATAGATCCTCCTTTGCTTGCCTCGGTCTTGCCTCCATCTACAAGCTTCCTCCCTAATACTCCCCCTCAAGCTTAGTCGTCGTGAATCACAAAACTAAGATTGGACTTGGCGTTGAATTGCGCCTCTTTGATACTCGGCCTTGATGCTCCATTATAGTGGTTGATTTGCTCCATCCTTCTCCCCCTTAAACCTTGCAAAAGATTCAAACAAGAGATATCTTAAAGTATATGCAAATCAATCAACTCATGAATCGAACTAGCAATCAATGAACCAAGTAATTTAAATTGAGTAAGGGTTTAGGAACAGCCTTGTGATGTTCGGATTGGATCTTCTTTGATCCAAGTGGTGGAGTTTTCGGTTCCTTGAGCTTCACGCCACTTTCACCTTGTGATTTCTCCTCCATTCACGCCTTGGTAGAGTTTTCGGGTCCTTGTGCTTGAAAGCCATACACCCTCGTGAGTTCTCCTCCATTCACGCAACACGCTAGTGTGACTTGGACCGCCTTTTGTTGACCTTAGTACCATCAAAATGTGCTAAGGGAAAATAAAATAATAAGTGGGAAACAAGTGACCCGCGGATAGTTGGCATCGAGGAAGTGATCGGGACTCTCGACCCGCGGGAAGGTTTTACCAAGGCACGGTACGTGGAAGACTCGACCCGCGGAATGATAAAGACGCGGGAAGCTAAGTCTCGGTTCTGATACACAAAACTCAGCGTTCCATTGATCCACACGTGCGGCTTAACCTCGGCATTACCCAAAATGGTGAAAAGAAGATAAGGTGCGTGTGTATGAGCTGGAACCGTACCTTGACTCATCCGGATCAGTCCAAAGGTTGCTTTTACTTTATGTACAACCTTATCTCTAAACCTTATCTTAATGATAACGGTCATATTGAGTCTCTCTCAATATATAAGTTGTAAACCTGATCATTAAGCTACTCATCTTGAATAATAAAAATGTTTCAAGTTCATATTCTCTTAATCTCTTAATCTCATCTCTCTTAATCTCTTTAATCTTTCCGCTTATTACTCTAAAAACTTACATGGTATCAGAGCGAGTTTCGATTCTTTGATCTTTAAAACTCTCCTAAATCTCTTAAATCTCTTGGTTCATCAATCTCTTGTTTCGAAAATCTCAAAATCTCTCGAATTAGTAACCATCTTAATCTGTTAGGTTGAATCGTCATATTGAGATATTCATTCTCTCTATGCGCTTAGCTTAACATATATTTGAAATCTCTCGGCTCTAAGACTTTAAAAGCTTACCATCTCTTGATCGTGTGTGTTCGTGGTTTTGAATTTTCGAAAACTCCAAACTTTCGGATAAATCTTTGTTGGTTGGTAAATCTTCGTTGGTTGGTTGGAAGCTTTGATCTCTTGTAGGAAAGAATGAATCCAATGGAAAACTCTAAGGCGTTGGTAGTCCCGGTGATTCTCAAGGGAGAAAACTACTTGTTGTGGTCAAGGACGACGAAGACAGCCCTTTGTGGTCGAGGTTTATGGGAACATGTTGATCTCTCGTTAAAACCGATATTTGATTCGGTGGAAAAAGAAGATGAAGCCGCCAAGAAGGCTAGAGAGGCGAAATGGTTCCAAGAAGATCAAACGGTCTTGGCGGTGCTTCAAAATGGTATTGATTCGTCGATCCTTGAGGCGTATTCTTATTGTGAAACGGCCTTCGAACTTTGGGGAACATTGAAGAATGTGTATGGGAATGTCTCAAACTTGGCTCGGGTCTTTGAGGTGAAGAAGGCGATTAACAACCTCCATCAAGAAGATATGGAGTTTACAAAACACTTAGGAAAGTATCGCTCTTTGTGGTCCGAGCTTGATATGTTAAGGCCTAGCTCGATGGATCCAATTGTGTTGAATGAGAGAAAGGAGCAAGATAAGGTCTTTGGATTGCTTCTCACTATGAATCCGGTGTATAATGACCTGATAAAACATATCCTTCGTTCGGAGAAGCTTCCAAGCATGGAAGATGTGTGTTCTCAAATTCAAAGGGAACAAGGTTCACATGGTCTCTTTGGTAGTAAGGGAGAGCTTCCAATGGCGAACAAGGGAGTGTTTAATCAACCGGATAATCGTGGATCCAAGGGAGGCTATGGCAACAATCGGTTCAAGGATTATAACAAGAGATGGTGCGATCATTGCAAGGAGAAAGGGCACACTACGGAGAAATGCTTTGTGCTTCATCCACATCTTAAGCCATCTTGGTGGGTGGACTATCCGAAGGCGAACTATACGGCCAAGAATGATCAATCTAAGAGCCAAACGAATACTTCTTTCAAGCTTGGAGAAGAGGGTTCCACTCAAGGAGACTATGTGAGAAAGTCGGACTTGGAAGCTCTTATCAAGGCCTTAAACGCAAATAAGGAGTCCGGTATGACCTTCTTTACTCGAACTCCTAGTAGCTCATTGATTATTGATTCGGGAGCTTCTCATCACATGATAAGTAACTTGAACATGCTTGAAAATGTTAAACCTATTAAGGGTAATGTGGAAATTGCTAATGGGGATAATATTCCCATAAAAGGAATTGGAACATTGAAATTATTTGAAAAAGAATCTAAAGCTTTCTATATGCCGAACTTTACTTCTAATTTGCTTTCGGTAAAGAAAACTACCAAAGACTTGAATTGCTATGCAATCTTTGGTCCTAATGATGTTCATTTTCAGGATATTAAGTCCGGGAAAATAATAGGAGAAGGTGGTACCAAGGATGATCTCTATGTTCTTGAAGATAAATCACCAAGCTCATCGAGCTCTTTTTCATTTCAATCTTGTTTAGGAGTGGCTAATAATGCAATTTGGCATGCTAGATTAGGTCATCCTCATTCTCGTGCTTTTGAAATAATGATGCCAAATGTTTATTTTGATCACTTGAGTTGTGAATCTTGTATTCTTGGTAAACACTGCAAAACTGTTTTTCAGAAATCTACTACTTCTTATGATAATTGTTTTGATTTGATTCACTCGGATGTTTGGACTTCTCCGTGCATTTCTAGAGATAATAACAAATATTTTGTCACATTCATTGATGAAAAATCAAAATATACATGGATCACATTGTTACCATCTAAGGATAGAGTTCTTGAAGCATTCATGAATTTTGAAGCTTATATTGCTAACCAATACAATGCCATGATCAAAATTTTTAGAACAGATAATGGAGGCGAATACACTAGTAACCGGTTCAAAGAACATCTTCTCAAGCAAGGGATCCTCCATCAAACCAGTTGTCCATACACTCCTCAACAAAATGGAGTCGCCGAGAGGAAGAACCGCCACCTGATGGAGGTGTCAAGATCGATGATGTTTCATATGAATGTTCCAAAACGATATTGGGGAGACGCCGTAATGACAGCTTGCTATCTCATCAATCGGACACCGACTAAGATTTTGGATGATCACTCTCCATTTGAGGTAATCAACAAAACTAAGCCTTTTCGTGAGCATCTAAAGGCTTTTGGTTGTCTTTGCTTTGTGTTAGTTCCCGGTGAGCTTAGGAACAAGCTAGAAGCAAAGAGCACACGATGCATATTCCTTGGATACTCAACAACTCAAAAAGGCTACAAGTGTTATGATCCGGTTGCTAGGAAAAAGATTGTGTCCAAAGATGTTAAATTTCTTGAAGATAGAAGATATTATGGGTCAGATGCTAAGGAGAATTTGGATGATTTGGCTACTCCGTCGGACCTTGGCTCAAACTTGCGGTTCCTTCTTCAAAACTTGGGAACCAATGAGCCAAGAGACACTCAAGGAGAGGCGGCAACATTGCTTCCAGCTCAGGTTTCACAAGAGACATCCGAAGCTCAAAACATGGGTAATGATCAAGAAGACACTTCTTTGGCACAAGAATCACCTCAAGAAAATGGTACAATGGAGATGGATCCGGGTAGTAGTCAAGAGATGGAACAAGAGGAAGAGAATGTTGATCTAGCCCCAATTCTTAGAAGAAGCACGAGGATAAGGAAAGATCCCTCTCAATGGAAAGAGAGTCGAGTCTACTACAACCATCAAGCCATTGCCCATCCTATTCAAGCTGTTTGTTCTCTCGCCCTTCTCCCTTCCTCTCACCGGGCTTTTCTCACCAAGATTGATGAGCATACTATTCCAAAGACGTATGAGGAAGCCATGGAAGATGAGAATTGGGTAGAGGCTGTCGATGATGAAGTTGGTGCGATGATCAAGAACCACACATTGGATGAAGCGGATTTGCCATTTGGAAAGAGAGCCGTAACATCAAAATGGGTCTTCACGATCAAGTATCTAAGCAATGGTGATCTTGAACGGTATAAAGCTCGATTAGTTGCTCGAGGATTTACACAAACGTATGGAGATGATTATACGGATACATTTGCCCCGGTTGCGAAGCTTCATACGGTTAGAGTTGTATTCTCCTTGGCGGTTAACTTGGATTGGGAGCTTTGGCAAATGGATGTTAAAAATGCGTTTCTACAAGGAGACCTTGAAGAAGAAGTGTATATGACGCCTCCTCCCGGACTTGAGACATCCATTGCTCCGGGAAAAGTTCTTCGGTTAAGGAAAGCCATATATGGTCTTAAACA
The DNA here is from genome assembly GCA_963576765.1 of Draba incana. Lineage (NCBI taxonomy): Eukaryota > Viridiplantae > Streptophyta > Magnoliopsida > Brassicales > Brassicaceae > Draba > Draba incana. The sequence continues at coordinate 17,849,480 of OY755212.1, read as the reverse complement.
ATCTCCGCGAGCTTGGTATAAGAAGTTGAGTAGTACTCTCAAGGACAGAGGCTTCAAGAAATGTGAGTTGGATCATACTCTATTTACACTACAAGGGCCTACGGGAATAGTGGTGGTATTGATCTATGTTGATGACATGGTCATCACCGGTGATGATAAAGTAGGAATCCAAGAAACGAAGGAGTTCCTCAAATCGATCTTTGAAATTAAAGACCTTGGGGAATTGAAGTATTTCCTTGGTATTGAAGTTTGTAGGTTCAAGAATGGGCTACACATTAGTCAAAGGAAGTATACTTTGGATTTGTTGAAAGAAACCGGGAAGCTTGCATGTAAACCTGATGCGGACATCGACCGTACCATTCAAACGAATGAACCACATCCTGTACCAGAAGTTAGAGAAGGTCCCATGACACGTTCAAAGTCTAAACAGTTGAGAAAGAGGTTTAACTTAGCTGTACAAGACATTGTGAACTCATTAGAGCTAGGAGACGCAAACTGCCCCAAAAGAGACTTTGTAGCTGAAGAAGAGCTTGCTGAAGCTTTCAACCAAATGAGCCTTGATCAAAATACCTCCCAAGGTATAAAATCTTATGTATCAGGTCAAGGGGCCCTTAGAAGTCAAGAGAAGACCTCGGAGCAGCAGGAAACGTTTGAGACAAGTTTCACCTCCGACAGTGATCAAGAGAGTCAAGACCAAGATCAAGATGTCGAGGACTTCATAAAGCTTCAAGAGACTGAAAATACTACTCAAGTGGGACTCCATGAAGATTTATACACCAAGAAAACAGCAAGCAACCAAGTTGAACAAGAAATGAATCAAGGAGCACCAATTAAGCTTAAACTGAATCCAGGTAAGTTTTATTCAATTTATACTATCTTTGCAGGTCCTAACAGCCCCACCAATGGCTAGCTATCATCAAAAACGTCCAAAGAACTCAAGTTGAAGTCTGCACCATAGTTTCCTTTTTTGGTTTAATGAATTTTGCTTAAAACTCTGAGTTTTGTGTTTTTCCTTTGCTTTCTGTTTTGCTTTGTGTTTTATTTCGTTTTTGCTTTATTTGGGCCTTAGGGCTAGCTGATGGACTCTATATAAAGTCCCCCTGCAGCTGTGTAACCTTTTTTACCTTTGATTATCAATAAAGACGCCGTATTTCTTCTCCTTGAGTAATCTTGAGAGAAAACCCTTTGTTCTTTGTCTTGTGTGTGAGATTCACCAAGGCTGAGTTCCTGTGCTGTATCAGAGCTTAATCACAACTCTGTGGTGCACTTCAAAGCATCAACACTTCCCTGCCTTTGATCCCACACGAGAGAAGCGATCGCCATCGTGTCAGATCCTCATCATCAACCATATCTCTTTCACAAAAGAGTGCGAACGCCATTTTGTGAAGCCATTCATCTGATCCCTTGTAGGACTCACCACTGAGTCGTGTATCATCTGGTATCAGAGCCAAAGGTTCCTACCTTTGGTTTTCTATCCACTCTATCTCTAGCTTTGTTTCTGCTTGAATTTGATTCAATCTTGTTTTGCTTGTTTTCTGCAGTTTGATTCTTAATATAAAAAAAAAAACCCTAAACATCATTTTTATTTGCTTATTAGTTTGTTTTGATAGTTCAGTTTGCATAAAAACGAAAAATCCAATAAAAAGTTGGTTTTGTTGCCTTGTTAGATTGTTTCTGTTTTGCTTGTTTCATTTAGTTGTTTCCCTTAAATCCCAAAACCCATAAAAACTGTTTCAATTGTGTTTCTTTGCTGTTTAAGTGCTTTGTTATTGCTTTTGTGTTCCTTTGTAAAAGAAAATCATAAAAAGAGTTTGTTTGGAGTTGCTGTGTGGTTAATCTAGTTTGCTTAAAGAATTGGTGCATTCATTTAATTGTTTGGGAAAGCTATTTTGATCTGAATTGTGTGAGTTTGTTATATTTTCTGTGGTATCTTTGATTTGTTTGTTGAGTCTCTGCAAGGTTCTTCAAGCACTAGAAGAATATTATGGGTGATCAAGATGGAGATCCACAGGCTGCTCTCTTGCGAATGCTAACTGAAATGAGGCAGGAGATAAGAGGAATTGGAGACAGAGTAGGACAGTTGGAGCAACCTCAGGACAGGGCTGAAGGGAGGAATGTTCAAGCGAGGAGAAATATACAAGAAGAGGGAGACGACCAACACGAGGAGGCTGATGACATACCACCTGATCCATTAGGGCGGCAACGCCAACGCAGAGAAGACCCTTTGCGGATGAACCAAGCTAGGCGAGTAGAGCCTCGTGAGACTTACAACGAACTGAAATTAACACCGCCTACTTTTGCTGGAAAATCCAATCCCGAAGCCTACTTGGATTGGGAGAGACGTCTAGAGCACATCTTTGAGTGCTATGGCTACAGGGAACGTAAGAAGGTGGCTGTAGCAGCAGCTCAACTCACGGATAATGCACTTTCATGGTGGGACAGAAACATAGCTGAAAGAAGGAGACAACAATTTGGACCAGTAGCTACATGGAGTGACATGAAATTCCTCCTACGACTTAGGTATGTCCCTGATTATTATCATAGAGACTTACAAAAACGTTTTCGTAAGCTATCTCAGGGAACCAGAAGCGTAGACGAATATTTTGACGAGTTTGAGAAGCTAATGAATCAACTGGAGTTAGAAGAATCCGAAGAAGCACTCATGGCACAATTTATAGAAGGATTACAAGAAAAGATTCAATGGAAGCTGGAGAGAGCTCAGTACAGTGGACTTCATGGACTACTACACCTAGCTGTACAAGCTGAACAACAAATCAAGCGCAAGGCATCTCTAAGCAATCGAACCAGAAACAACACATCTTGGAGTGCAAACAACAACCGAAACATGGACAGAGGCAAGGCTGTAGTCATAGCCAATGATACTAGGTTCAAGAACAAGAAGAACGAGACACCTAAAAACTCTAAGCCTGAAGTAGGTAAGTTTCCTAGTGCTAGTCAATCTCGTTCACGTGACATTACTTGTTTTAAATGTCAAGGTAGGGGGCACATGGCCAGAGAGTGTCCGAACCAAAGAGTGATGATTATCACACCTAGTGGTGACTATGAGTCACAAGATGAGCGTGATGAAGACCAAACTGATTCTGGAGAGGATGTGGAGTATCCAGATACAGGAGAGCTCCTTGTGATTCGACGGATGCTAAGTGTAATTGTCAACCCTGAGGAGAGAGTTCAAAGGGAGAACATTTTCCACATTCGATGCACAATAAAGAACAAGGTATGTAATCTGATTATAGATGGAGGATCTTGTACTAATGTTGCTAGCAAGTACATGGTAAACAGGTTAGGTTTACAAACAACCAAGCATCCAAGGCCATACAAACTAAGGTGGCTTAATGATGATACCGAGCTAAGGATTGATGAGCAAGTAACTGTTCCATTCAGTGTGGGGAAGTATCAAGATGAAATTATATGTGACGTTGTGCCTATGAAAGCCGGGCATCTTCTCCTGGGAAGACCATGGCAGTTTGATCGAGCTACAACTCACAATGAGCGCACAAACCACTATTCTTTCACTCATAAGGACCGTAAGTATAATCTTGCCCCTCTTAGTCCTTCAGAAGTTCATGAGCTACAGAAACACATGAACAAAGAAGAAGAGGTAAGAAATTCTAGTCTTTATTTGAGAGCTAATGATGTTTGCAAAACCTTGAGTGCCAAAGGCACTGTGCTGCTAATGGTTTTCAAAGAATGTTTAAGTACAGGTTTAGGAGAAGTGGAGCTTCCCGCAGAGATCCAATCAGTTTTGAATCAATACAAGGATGTGTTTCCAGAGGAGATACCACCGGGGCTTCCTCCTATTCGTGGAATAGAACACCAAATCGATCTCGTACCAGGAACACCGCTACCTAACAAACCAGCTTACAGAATGAATCCAGAGGAGTCTAAAGAGTTAGAAAAACAAGTACGTGATCTAATGGAGAAAGGCTACATTAGAGAGAGTCTTAGTCCGTGTGCAGTGCCTGTCTTATTGGTTCCTAAGAAAGATGGCACGTGGAGAATGTGTGTCGACTGCCGAGCCATCAACAACATCACCATCAAGTACCGGCACCCTATACCAAGGCTAGACGACATGTTAGATGAGTTAAGTGGAGCTACCATCTTCTCCAAAGTTGATTTAAAGAGTGGCTACCACCAGGTCAGAATGAGAGAGGGTGACGAATGGAAGACAGCCTTCAAGACCAAGCAAGGTCTCTATGAGTGGCTTGTGATGCCATTCGGACTGTCCAATGCCCCAAGCACTTTCATGCGCTTAATGAACCAGGTTCTAAGGTCTTTTATTGGTAAATTTGTTGTTGTCTACTTTGATGACATACTTATTTACAGTAAGTGTTATTCTGATCATATTAAGCATTTAGAGTTAGTCTTGAAAACACTTCGAAAGGAGGGCCTTTATGCCAACCTAAAGAAGTGCACATTTTGTACTGACCAATGTGTGTTCTTAGGTTTTGTAGTGAGTAAACAGGGACTGCAAGTTGATGAGGAGAAAATTAAAGCAATACGAGAGTGGCCTACTCCATCAACAATAGGACATGTTCGAAGTTTTCATGGGTTAGCTAGTTTCTACAGGAGATTTGTTAGAGATTTCAGTACGGTGGCTGCGCCAATGACTGCTGTGATCAAGAAGAATGTACCATTCTCATGGGGAGAAGCTCAAGAACAGTCCTTCAACACTTTAAAGGAGAGACTTACACAAGCACCGGTCTTGGCTTTACCAGATTTTGAGGTTATGTTTGAAGTAGAATGTGATGCTTCCGGTTTGGGAATTGGAGCTGTTCTACATCAAAGGAAGAGACCTGTCGCTTTCTTTAGTGAGAAACTTAATGGAGCCACTTTAAACTATCCAACCTATGACAAAGAGTTGTATGCACTGGTCCGAGCACTTGAAACTTGGCAGCACTACTTGTTATCCAAGGAATTCATCATCCACACCGATCATGAAACTTTAAAACATCTCAAGGGCCAGACATCACTTAAGAGAAGGCATGCCAAATGGCTGGAGTTCATTGAGACGTTCCCATATGTGATAAAGTACAAGAAAGGAAAGGAAAATGTGGTTGCTGATGCTCTATCAAGAAGGTATGCCCTTATAGCCACTATGGATGCTAAGGTAATGGGTTTTGAACACATTAAAGAACTCTATAAAGATGATCCAGAGCTAAGTGAATGTTACCAAGGACACGGTCAAGGAGCTTACAAGGCATTCTACTTACAAGATGGTTTTCTGTTTAAAGACAAGAGGTTGTGCATTCCTCAAGGCTCTATGCGAGAATTGATACTTAGTGAGGCACATGGAGGAGGTTTGATGGGTCATTTTGGCATAGACAAGACCTTGGCCATCGTAATGGAGCATTTCTTTTGGCCTCATCTAAAGAAGGACGTCGAGAGATTCTGTGGCCGTTGCATTGTTTGCCACAAAGCCAAATCCAGGTTACATCCTCATGGTCTTTACTTACCTTTGCCTATTCCTAACGCCCCTTGGGTAGATGTTTCTATGGACTTTGTCTTAGGGCTGCCCAAGATTCGACATAAAGACTCTATATTTGTTGTGGTGGATCGGTTTTCTAAGATGGCTCATTTTATCCCTTGTGACAAGACCAATGATGCCACTCAAACCGCAGATTTGTACTTCAAGGAAGTTGTGCGCCTCCATGGGATCCCAAGGACTATAGTCTCTGATCGTGATCCCAAGTTTCTAAGTCATTTCTGGAGGACCATTTGGAGAAAATTAGGAACAAAACTTCTGTTTTCTACAACTTGTCATCCTCAGACAGATGGTCAAACCGAAGTGGTAAACCGCACTCTCTCAACTTTACTTAGAGCCACTCTTGGGAAAAATATGAAAACATGGCTTGATTGCATCCCTTTCATTGAGTTTGCTTATAATCGATCTGTTCACTCAGCTACCAAGCTATCTCCTTTTGAGATAGTCTATGGAATTAACCCATTGTCTCCTATAGATCTTGTACCTTTGCCACAGCCAGAACAGGTTAATCAAGATGGTTTGAGCCGTGGAGAGGTCATCAAGAAGCTACACCTCAAAGCAAAAGAGAATTTGGAGAAAAAGAATGCGGAGAATAAACGCAAGGCTGATCGAGGAAGAAAGGAAGTACTATTTGAACCAGGAGATTGGGTTTGGTTACACATGAGGCCAGAAAGATTTCCCGAACAAAGAGCTTCCAAGTTATCACCAAGAGGCGACGGACCATTCAAGATCCTTGAGAAGATCAACGACAACGCTTACCGTCTAGAGCTGCCACAAGAGGTTAAAATCTCCCATACATTTAATGTAGCTGACTTGTCTGCTTATGATCCAGGAGATTCAGTTTTGAGGACAAAACATTCTGAAGAGGGAGGGAATGATGCGGACATCGACCGTACCATTCAAACGAATGAACCACATCCTGTACCAGAAGTTAGAGAAGGTCCCATGACACGTTCAAAGTCTAAACAGTTGAGAAAGAGGTTTAACTTAGCTGTACAAGACATTGTGAACTCATTAGAGCTAGGAGACGCAAACTGCCCCAAAAGAGACTTTGTAGCTGAAGAAGAGCTTGCTGAAGCTTTCAACCAAATGAGCCTTGATCAAAATACCTCCCAAGGTATAAAATCTTATGTATCAGGTCAAGGGGCCCTTGGAAGTCAAGAGAAGACCTCGGAGCAGCAGGAAACGTTTGAGACAAGTTTCACCTCCGACAGTGATCAAGAGAATCAAGACCAAGATCAAGATGTCGAGGACTTCATAAAGCTTCAAGAGACTGAAAATACTACTCAAGTGGGACTCCATGAAGATTTATACACCAAGAAAACAGCAAGCAACCAAGTTGAACAAGAAATGAATCAAGGAGCACCAATTAAGCTTAACCTGAATCCAGGTAAGTTTTATTCAATTTATACTATCTTTGCAGGTCCTAACAGCCCCACCAATGGCTAGCTATCATCAAAAACGTCCAAAGAACTCAAGTTGAAGTCTGCACCATAGTTTCCTTTTTTGGTTTAATGAATTTTGCTTAAAACTCTGAGTTTTGTGTTTTTCCTTTGCTTTCTGTTTTGCTTTGTGTTTTATTTCGTTTTTGCTTTATTTGGGCCTTAGGGCTAGCTGATGGACTCTATATAAAGTCCCCCTGCAGCTGTGTAACCTTTTTTACCTTTGATTATCAATAAAGACGCCGTATTTCTTCTCATTGAGTGTTCTTGAGAGAAAACCCTTTGTTCTTTGTCTTGTGTGTGAGATTCACCAAGGCTGAGTTCCTGTGCTGTATCAGAGCTTAATCACAACTCTGTGGTGCACTTCAAAGCATCAACACTTCCCTGCCTTTGATCCCACACGAGAGAAGCGATCGCCATCGTGTCAGATCCTCATCATCAACCATATCTCTTTCACAAAAGAGTGTGAACGCCATTTTGTGAAGCCATTCATCTGATCCCTTGTAGGACTCACCACTGAGTCGTGTATCATCTGGTATCAGAGCCAAAGGTTCCTACCTTTGGTTTTCTATCCACTCTATCTCTAGCTTTGTTTCTGCTTGAATTTGATTCAATCTTGTTTTGCTTGTTTTCTGCAGTTTGATTCTTAATATAAAAAAAAAAACCCTAAACATCATTTTTATTTGCTTATTAGTTTGTTTTGATAGTTCAGTTTGCATAAAAACGAAAAATCCAATAAAAAGTTGGTTTTGTTGCCTTGTTAGATTGTTTCTGTTTTGCTTGTTTCATTTAGTTGTTTCCCTTAAATCCCAAAACCCATAAAAACTGTTTCAATTGTGTTTCTTTGCTGTTTAAGTGCTTTGTTATTGCTTTTGTGTTCCTTTGTAAAAGAAAATCATAAAAAGAGTTTGTTTGGAGTTGCTGTGTGGTTAATCTAGTTTGCTTAAAGAATTGGTGCATTCATTTAATTGTTTGGGAAAGCTATTTTGATCTGAATTGTGTGAGTTTGTTATATTTTCTGTGGTATCTTTGATTTGTTTGTTGAGTCTCTGCAAGGTTCTTCAAGCACTAGAAGAATATTATGGGTGATCAAGATGGAGATCCACAGGCTGCTCTCTTGCGAATGCTAACTGAAATGAGGCAGGAGATAAGAGGAATTGGAGACAGAGTAGGACAGTTGGAGCAACCTCAGGACAGGGCTGAAGGGAGGAATGTTCAAGCGAGGAGAAATATACAAGAAGAGGGAGACGACCAACACGAGGAGGCTGATGACATACCACCTGATCCATTAGGGCGGCAACGTCAACGCAGAGAAGACCCTTTGCGGATGAACCAAGCTAGGCGAGTAGAGCCTCGTGAGACTTACAACGAACTGAAATTAACACCGCCTACTTTTGCTGGAAAATCCAATCCCGAAGCCTACTTGGATTGGGAGAGACGTCTAGAGCACATCTTTGAGTGCTATGGCTACGGGGAACGTAAGAAGGTGGCTGTAGCAGCAGCTCAACTCACGGATAATGCACTTTCATGGTGGGACAGAAACATAGCTGAAAGAAGGAGACAACAATTTGGACCAGTAGCTACATGGAGTGACATGAAATTCCTCCTACGACTTAGGTATGTCCCTGATTATTATCATAGAGACTTACAAAAACGTTTTCGTAAGCTATCTCAGGGAACCAGAAGCGTAGACGAATATTTTGACGAGTTTGAGAAGCTAATGAATCAACTGGAGTTAGAAGAATCCGAAGAAGCACAATTTATAGAAGGATTACAAGAAAAGATTCAATGGAAGCTGGAGAGAGCTCAGTACAGTGGACTTCATGAACTACTACACCTAGCTGTACAAGCTGAACAACAAATCAAGCGCAAGGCATCTCTAAGCAATCGAACCAGAAACAACACATCTTGGAGTGCAAACAACAACCGAAACATGGACAGAGGCAAGGCTGTAGTCATAGCCAATGATACTAGGTTCAAGAACAAGAACAACGAGACACCTAAAAACTCTAAGCCTGAAGTAGGTAAGTTTCCTAGTGCTAGTCAATCTCGTTCACGTGACATTACTTGTTTTAAATGTCAAGGTAGGGGGCACATGGCCAGAGAGTGTCCGAACCAAAGAGTGATGATTATCACACCTAGTGGTGACTATGAGTCACAAGATGAGCGTGATGAAGACCAAACTGATTCTGGAGAGGATGTGGAGTATCCAGATACAGGAGAGCTCCTTGTGATTCGACGAATGCTAAGTGTAATTGTCAACCCTGAGGAGAGAGTTCAAAGGGAGAACATTTTCCACACTCGATGCACAATAAAGAACAAGGTATGTAATCTGATTATAGATGGAGGATCTTGTACTAATGTTGCTAGCAAGTACATGGTAAACAGGTTAGGTTTACAAACAACCAAGCATCCAAGGCCATACAAACTAAGGTGGCTTAATGATGATACCGAGCTAAGGATTGATGAGCAAGTAACTGTTCCATTCAGTGTGGGGAAGTATCAAGATGAAATTAGAAGTCAAGAGAAGACCTCGGAGCAGCAGGAAACGTTTGAGACAAGTTTCACCTCCGACAGTGATCAAGAGAGTCAAGACCAAGATCAAGATGTCGAGGACTTCATAAAGCTTCAAGAGACTGAAAATACTACTCAAGTGGGACTCCATGAAGATTTATACACCAAGAAAACAGCAAGCAACCAAGTTGAACAAGAAATGAATCAAGGAGCACCAATTAAGCTTAACCTGAATCCAGGTAAGTTTTATTCAATTTATACTATCTTTGCAGGTCCTAACAGCCCCACCAATGGCTAGCTATCATCAAAAACGTCCAAAGAACTCAAGTTGAAGTCTGCACCATAGTTTCCTTTTTTGGTTTAATGAATTTTGCTTAAAACTCTGAGTTTTGTGTTTTTCTTTTGCTTTCTGTTTTGCTTTGTGTTTTATTTCGTTTTTGCTTTATTTGGGCCTTAGGGCTAGCTGATGAACTCTATATAAAGTCCCCCTGCAGCTGTGTAACCTTTTTTACCTTTGATTATCAATAAAGACGCCGTATTTCTTCTCCTTGAGTGTTCTTGAGAGAAAACCCTTTGTTTTTTGTCTTGTGTGTGAGATTCACCAAGGCTGAGTTCCTGTGCTGTATCAGAGCTTAATCACAACTCTGTGGTGCACTTCAAAGCATCAACACTTCCCTGCCTTTGATCCCACACGAGAGAAGCGATCGCCATCGTGTCAGATCCTCATCATCAACCATATCTCTTTCACAAAAGAGTGCGAACGCCATTTTGTGAAGCCATTCATCTGATCCCTTGTAGGACTCACCACTGAGTCGTGTATCAAAACCGGCTAAGACACCATTGGAGGAAGGTTACAAGGCCGATAGAAAGGGGGAGCAAGAAGATGAGTTGTATGAGGATCCCTCGAGATATCGGAGACTTGTTGGGAAATTGATCTATTTGACGCTTACACGACCGGATATATGTTTCGCGGTCAACCAAGTAAGTCAACATATGAAAGGGCCAAAGATATATCATTGGCAAATGGTTGAGAGGATCCGTAGATATCTAAAGGAGAGTCCGGGACAAGGAATTTGGATGGGAAGGAATGAGAACTCCGAGGTCGTTGGGTATTGTGATGCAGATTGGGCAGGTGATAGAAGTGATAGAAGATCAACAACCGGTTATTGTACGTTCATTGGTGGGAACTTAGTTACTTGGAGGACTAAGAAGCAAAAGGAAGTATCTTGTTCAAGTGCAGAAGCCGAGTATAGAGCAATGAAGAAGTTGACAAATGAGCTTTCTTGGCTTAAGGGGATCCTTGGACACTTGGGTATTGAAACGGATAAACCAATGATCATGCATTGTGATAACCAAGCCGCGATTCACATAGCAACAAACTCGGTGTTTCATGAAAGGACGAAGCACATCGAGATTGATTGTCATAAGGTTCGTGAGAAGATTGAGCAAGGATGGACTCTACCGTGCTACACAAGAAGCGAAGACCAATTGGCGGATATTTTTACAAAGTCCGCAAGTCTCAAGGTTTGCAACCGGATCATTAGCAAACTTGGGCTTGTGGATTTGACTCATCCATGAGAAGACCCCTAACTTGCAATCATCACACTCTTTTTCCCTTAGCAAGGTTTTGTCCCACGTGGTTTTCCTTGTTAAGGTTTTTAATGAGGTGATGGTTGTGAGTTCCAAGTTAAGCATAATCCTTATGTTTAACTTGAGGGGGAGTGTTGACCTTAGTACCATCAAAATGTGCTAAGGGAAAATAAAATAATAAGTGGGAAACAAGTGACCCGTGGATAGTTGGCATCGAGGAAGTGATCGGGACTCTCGACCCGCGGGAAGGTTTTACCAAGGCACGGTACGTGGAAGACTCGACCCGCGGAATGATAAAGACGCGGGAAGCTAAGTCTCGGTTCTGATACACAAAACTCAGCGTTCCATTGATCCACACGTGCGGCTTAACCTCGGCATTACCCAAAATGGTGAAAAGAAGATAAGGTGCGTGTGTATGAGCTGGAACCGTACCTTGACTCATCCGGATCAGTCCAAAGGTTGCTTTTACTTTATGTACAACCTTATCTCTAAACCTTATCTTAATGATAACGGTCATATTGAGTCTCTCTCAATATATAAGTTGTAAACCTGATCATTAAGCTACTCATCTTGAATAATAAAAATGTTTCAAGTTCATATTCTCTTAATCTCTTAATCTCATCTCTCTTAATCTCTTTAATCTTTCCGCTTATTACTCTAAAAACTTACACCTTTCACATCTTCTCTTCACACCCTTTGAATTATTCAACCCTAAGCTTCAATCTTCTTCTCACGGTTTCCTCTTGCCCCTTTCGGTTACCACAACCAAGTACCATTTCTTCTCTTTCGTCGCTTCTTGAATTCTAAGCCTATGTAACCTTTCTCAACACAAAGCCTAATCACCCTCCGAAGCATCTCAATCTCTTATTAGCTTTCGGAAAACCGTCAAAACATTGGCTTGATCAACCCTTCCTCACCACTCACCGCTTCAAGATTGACCTTCAAAGACTAGTTACATCTTCTTGGATAGCTTGAGTGTGCATCGGTTCCATAGCTCAATCAAACAAGAACAGCTACAAAACATACCAAAAGCACAACACCAAGCAATCCAACCATTCTCATCAATGTTTCCCATCCAATCAATGTTATCAACACCAATCTTTCTCACAATGTTTTCCACCACAAGAATGGACCTTAAGTGCTCATTCATAATCAACCCGAGAGTATAAGGATCGAGAGTAACCATGCTTCACACTTAAGGCGAGTTTCGATCAAGCGAGCATTACTTGGACCGATAGGATTCTCACACAAGAGTTCTCAACATAAACCGAGAGTAATCACTAGCTTTTAAGGGATTTGGGTGAGTGTTTAAATAGTGTTTAGGCTAGGTTCCAAACTGTTTGAGAATAGAGAACTAAAGAGTATAGAGATTTTGAAGAGTAAAAAGAAAAATAGAGAGATTTTGAGTTTAAGAAAGGGGTAGATTTAGGTGGTGTTCTCTATTCTCATGAATGTGTTTCTCTTAAGCTAGATAAAGGATAAGACTTTAAGCAAGAGATTTGAGTTTAGAATTAACCCCAAAAAGAGTCTCCATGGTTGAACTGCTACTGGCCAGTTAACATTCCTCCCGAGAGCTTCCATTTGAGAGTATCCGAGTCTTTGTGAGTTCCCCTTCGGTTAGCTTCGAGTCTTTTGCTTCCACCAGCCTTCATCAAGTTCTTCTTTATTCTTTAGAGGCTTAGCTTGAGTTCCAATGGAAGATTTCACCGAGAATAAGGTTTGGTTTCCTCTTCCACCCGATTGAACCTCAGAGACACCCAACGAGCTTCTTCTCTTGCACTGTCCACTTGATCATCCTCCATCTAACCGCACCTCAAAGGCTTCTTGAGAGTAACCCATCCTTGAGCTTCATGGAAAGGGAAAGATCCAAGCTTTAATGGATTTCTTCCCTTTTTCTCCCATTTGCTTCACACTAGCGACCAAGCTTCAAACACACTTGGATTTTCACAAGCAAGCATCTCACTCTCTTGTAGCTTACTTGAACCACGATCCGGTCTTCACTTATACCGAACCCAACAATTTCGAGCTCCAAAGGTCGGGTCCCTTCTCCCTTTCACCTTCTTCTTCGAGCTTCTTCTCTAAAGGACGATCTTTGCTCTTCATGGACTAGGACGTCTCCCAATCCTTTAGCTTCTTCTTCGTATTAGGGAGGAAGCTTGTAAGCTTTAAAACGAAGAATCCATGGAGGTTTCTTCAACATAACGAGCGGAAGCTAAAGCTACCCAAAGAACCGTTTGGCTCTCTTACACTCCCCCGCAAACTTAGCGTGGATGGAACATATACGCGAAGTTTGATAACCACAAATGAAGATGACTTGACAAGAACTTGAGTAGTCGTCGAAGTAAGATCGTGCTTGAGTAATAGACAGATTGCTCTCTTCGCCATTAAGGTCAACCATTAGTGTGAGATCTATTCAAGTCTATTCACGGAGATGTATTGCATGGCTCCCTCAGAGGTTCTTTTGACTTGGAGAGCTTAGTCGACCTCTCTCATGTGACTCCTTTGTCTCACTAAGAGTCCGAGCTTCCTTTACTCGTTTGACTCCCCTAATCTGCCTTGTGACGGGAAGAATTCTCTGCCCATAACTACTGAATCTCACTGACTATTTACTTCTTATCCATTAGCCATCACCGAGCTTAATCAAACAATCTGATTTTTTCTCTTCGGCATTTCACCGAACACCTTGTGTGCATTCTGTGATTTCTTCTTTTTGCCATCAAAATCAGAAACGTATATCCATAAAATACAGCCTTTAAGCAAACCCAAACTGTCCTAATCCATTATAGCTTCCCAATTCAAGACTTCGAAATCTAAACCAACCATCATCATGTCGTTCTTAAGCATCCTCATTGACCAACGTTCTAGTTCTATCAAAGTTCTGACTCGGACGAAGAAAAGGAACAAAGACATTACCATGGATTTGGTGGTGAAGAGGCGTGATTTTTGCAGCCTCATTTTGCTCATCTTTGTCTTCTCCTTATCTTCTGAAATAAGTCGGCCAACAAGAAAGGTTCCTCCCTAATAAACCTTAGATTGAGGCAAGACCGAGGCAAGCAAAGGAGGATCTATGTGAAGCCGAGGTGAAGCCGAAGAGAAGACCTTGATTGAATTCCCCTAGAACATTGAGTTGGTACTCTTTTTCCTTAGTAGAGTTTTATCCCAATGGGTTTTATCTACTAAGGTTTTAATGAGGCCTCTCCTTGTTTCTCCAAGTCCACACTTCACTTTGTTGTGTATGGACGTGAGGGGGAGTATTAATCAAGGAGAGTACTTAAGAGAGATTAATCATTTATCATCTCTTAAGTTACTAACGTGAATAACAAGTTACCATGGTGGAAATTAATGTTCGGGTAACTTGGTAATAAAAGGACCGAGACGCGGATCAGTTCACATGATACGCGGAACGGTTGACCCGCGGAACGGAGTGGCATCGAGGAGAACACGCGGATCAGTCCCGAGGTCGTGTGTGTTGAGTCGCGGTAAAGAATCTAAAGTGGTCCCGGTTTAAATTAAATGAGACCGTTTGAATAAAAAGGAGAAAGGGATAAGGTTGCTTTTAGCACAAGAGTCCAAATGTTGCTTTTGCTTTATGAATCTGATCCTAATCTTCTCCAACGTTCATATGCTCTTTTTCTCTTTAAATATGTTGTATTTCCCTTTGTAATTCATAAAACTTGATTAATAAAGAAATCTGATTCAAGTTTTATTCTCTCCCTTTCCCTTCGTTCAAAAACAGATTAGTCTCAATGTAGAGATTAGGTTGAAAACGTGTTTAGGGTGAGATTCATTTGAATCAAACCCATTTCTTGTTTAAATCCTCTCTTAATCTCTCTTATAATCTGTTCTAATCTCTCATGAATCTGTTCTAAACTCTTTCTTAATCTCTTTGCTCATTTGAGCATTCTTTGATTCAATCCCTTCCAAAGGTTGAATCTTTAGTTTGTGTGAGACAATATCACACAAATCTCTACATGGTATCAGAGCATAAGCTCTTGGGTTCTTAAAAATGTTAGATTGAATCGTTATATGGAAGTTTCAATCTTCCTTATGCGCCTAATCTAACAAATATTCTATGGTTATTTCCGCTGCTTGTGTTGTTGAAGACTTGGTTCTATTGCTCGGAGAAAGCTAGAACTGAGCTTGTAGGTTGAAAATGTGAAAGCCCGAAGCTTTCATGAAGAAGAAGAAGGATGAAGAAGAAGCTAAAGGATTGGGAGACGTCCTAGTCCATGAAGAGCAAAGATCGTTCCTTTAGAGAAGAAGCTCGAAGAAGAAGGTGAAAGGGAGAAGGGACCCGACCTTTGGAGCTCGAAATTGTTGGGTTCGGTATAAGTGAAGACCGGATCGTGGTTCAAGTAAGCTACAAGAGAGTGAGATGCTTGCTTGTGAAAATCCTGTTAGAATTTGATGAGTCTAAGCTCATCTATGAAGAACAAACACCTAAAAGTGTTAAAGAAAGAATCCACACAAACCGGTTTCATCAAAACCGAGTATTACGTGTGGATTGATTTGGAGTTTGATAAGAAGAAATAAGGTAGATTATCAAAGGAAAGTTACATAAAAGATGGGGTTTGATTCATAAGAATCAAACCCATAACTTAGTTCCTTTAATAATCTACATTGAAAATACTAAAAGAAAACTTAAGTAAAATAAATATAAATGAAGAACAAGAGTTTTCTCTCTTTTTTTATTAGAATACTTGGATGCTTACAAATGAAGCTTACAACTTGTATTTATAGAGGAAACAACTTCTACAAAAGAGAAAGAAAAGAGCCGTTGGGATTTTTGTCCGAGGCACTCGTGTCGATCGACACTCTTATGTAGTGTCGATCGACACTCTTCTCCAACGGTCAGATTCTCCAACGGTCAAAATCTCAACGGTCGGATCCTAACGGTTGAATTCAAACTCTGGGACTTGTGTCGATCGACACGACTCCTTCGTGTCGATCGACGCCTTCGTCTTGGTCTCGATCCGCGTCTTCCCTCGATGCTCGGACCGTCCCGCGACATGCTTGGTACGTGACCCTTCTCGGTACCGCGGGACGGGTGTGTCGATCGACACGACTCCTTCGTGTCGATCGACGCCTTAGTCTTCAAACTTTACCAGAGGCTCTAGTGTCGATCGACACTCCTCCCTGTCGATCGACACTCTAGGCGATTTTCCTCCCTTAGCACATTTTGATGTTTTCTCGTGCGGCCTTCTTCATTCTTCATGCGGCCTCACTCCTTCTCATCTTGAATGGCCTAGAACACCACTTACCAAGCCTTGAACATGCTTGGCCTTCCATTCTCCAAAGTTATCCGAATATGTCTAACTTTGGGTATTCTTGATTCCTCTCTTGAACACCTTTGTGTTCTCCTTGTTTAACACTCTCCCGCAAGTTAATACGTAGATGATGCGAAGTATTAACTTGGAGACACAAGGAGAGACCTCATTAAAACCTTAGTGGGAAAACCCTTTGGGACAAAACCACACTAAGGGAAAAGAGTATCTACTCCAAGGTCTTAAGGGTTTTAAACCAAGGTCTTGAGCTTCACCTCGGCTCCTCTTTGTTCCGCCTCGGTCTTGCTCTTCTTCTTTGAGCTTCTTTGTTTAATACTCCCCCGCACGCTTAGCCGTTGTGAAGATTTATGAACAAAGGCTAAGAGTGGAGTTTGTACTCGTCTTTGGCCTCTTGATAACTTCGGCATTCTTTAATTTGGTGTGGTTGAATTTGGTCGGGAATAGCACTTGTCTCCATGTTTGTGAGCTGATTCATCACCTTCCACCAGTCATTCCTCTCCACTTCTTTTGCGGCGGCTGTTCTTGGTGGTCATCCCACCCGTCTTTCCTCTCCGTTTCTTGTGGCGGCTGTTCTTGGTGGCCATTCCACCCGTCATTCCTCTCCACTTCTTTTGTGGCGGCTGTTCTTGGTGGCCATTGGTTCCAATCTCCAAACATGTGCTTCACCTCCTCCCCCGTACACACAACTTCAACCGATCCGGTTGTGCTTTGATAATCACTCTTGAAATTCGGAATTCTTCTCCACGGCTTGTCTTGAGGATTTGGAACGGCTCGTCGATTAGACAGCTACAAGTTCGGATTTTCCCTCTCGGGCTCGTCGATTATGTAGCCAACAGTTCGGATTTTCCTTTCCATCTCCTCCATGCTCGTGGTCTCCAAGTTTGTACAAGTCATGACCATAGAGAATAAGGGGTCCGGTCATAACTAACACAAACTCGGTTTCTTCTTTAGCTCAATTCCACTCTTGAAATTCCAAGTCTCTTCTCAACCTTCATTAACGCCAAGCCCAATACCGCCGAAGCCTCTCAATCTCTTTTAGCTCTTCAGAAGCCTCGAAACATTGGCTTGTTCAACTATACTTCACCATTCATGATTTTGGGCATCCTCTTTGGCCTCATGAATGACTTCAAGTTGACCTTCAAAGGCTAGTTGCTTCTTCTTGGATTTCTTGAGTTTTAATTTCACCTTTCATGAACACCATAAACAAATTGGATTAGTCACCTTCAAACATTTAAGTTTAAAATCAATTCAATTTCATCGTGATTTTAAACTTTCTATTTTCAATTTGTTTATAGGTTCCAATTTGTAAGCACAACATTTTCAATGGATTAAACATTTTTAACCAACCGGTTTTAATCCTAACTGGAATCAACATTCAATTCTCAAATAAAATCAAATGGAGGGAAAAATTAGAACTCCCTCTTTCTTCCAATTCGGATTGGAAGTATGAACATCATTGAAGCTTGTAGCTTCTTGAAGAATTCGGACCGGATGCATTTGCATACCACGGTCTTAAACTTGGCTTGGATACAACGTAATGCACTCCGGGCCTATCACGGTTCCCACCATAATCATCATCACGAGAGGCTCCACCATTTCTATGCGAGAATATCTAGAGGCTCCACCATCTTTTGGTGGGAATATCTAGAGGCTCCGTCATCTTCCTTTGGTGGGAATATCTTGTGACCTAGAGTATTTAGTAACCGAAAGATTTAGTAACCGAGATTGAGAGAGTAGGTAACCGAGAGATTGAAAGATTGAGAGATTGAGAGATTTAGTAACCAAAGGAAAGCTTTGAGCTTTGAGAGTAGAAAAGAGAAAGCTTTGAGCTTTAGAGAGTTTGAGAGGAAAGCTTTAAGCTTTAGAATTTAGAGAAAGCTTTGAGCTTTGAAATTTATGGAAAGCTAAGAGCTTTAGAGATTAAGAGAAAGCTAAGAGCTTTAGAGATTAAGAAGAATTTGTAACAAAAATTCAAACTTTTCAAATCCGGTTTTAAATCAACATTTTCAAAACCTTTTAAACAAAATTCTTACACCAAGAATTTTCAAATCAATTTCTTCAAAATTAAACAAAATCCGGTTTAAAGAACACAAACTTTAAACTTTTGAAATCAAAATTTCTCAAACATTTGAAATCAATTTGCAGCGGATAATCTACATGAATTTGTGTTGGATTAAGCGCATAAGGAAGATTGAAACATCCTTATAACGATTTAATCCAACTCACCAAAGAAATCAAAAATTTTCTAACTTTTGAAAAATAAAACCGAAACTCCAAATCTTTTAACCCAAGAGCTTAAGCTCTGATACCATGTTAGAATTTGATGAGTCTAAGCTCATCTATGAAGAACAAACACCTAAAAGTGTTAAAGAAAGAATCCACACAAACCGGTTTCATCAAAACCGAGTATTACATGTGTGGATTGATTTGGAGTTTGATAAGAAGAAATAAGGTAGATTATCAAAGGAAAGTTACATAAAAGATGGGGTTTGATTCATAAGAATCAAACCCATAACTTAGTTCCTTTAATAAACTACATTGAAAATACTAAAAGAAAACTTAAGTAAAATAAAGATAAATGAAGAACAAGAGTTTTCTCTCTTTTTTTATTAGAATACTTGGATGCTTACAAATGAAGCTTATAACTTGTATTTATAGAGGAAACAACTTCTACAAAAGAGAAAGAAAAGAGCCGTTGGGATTTTTGTCCGAGGCACTCGTGTCGATCGACACTCTTATGTAGTGTCGATCGACACTCTTCTCCAACGGTCAGATTCTCCAACGGTCGAAATCTCAACGGTCGGATCCTAATGGTTGAATTCAAACTCTGGGACTTGTGTCGATCGACACGACTCCTTCGTGTCGATCGACGCCTTCGTCTTGGTCTCGATCCGCGTCTTCCCTCGATGCTCGGACCGTCCCGCGACATGCTTGGTATGTGACCCTTCTCGGTACCGCGGGACGGGTGTGTCAATCGACACGAAGGAGTCGTGTCGATCGACGCCTTAGTCTTCAAAATTTACCAGAGGCTCTAGTGTCGATTGACACTCCTCCCTGTCGATCGACACTCTAGGCGATTTTCCTCCCTTAGCACATTTTGATGTTTTCTCGTGCGGCCTTCTTCATTCTTCATGCGGCCTCACTCCTTCTCATCTTGAATGGCCTAGAACACCACTTACCAAGCCTTGAACATGCTTGGCCTTCCATTCTCCAAAGTTATCCGAATATGTCTAACTTTGGGTATTCTTGATTCCTCTCTTGAACACCTTTGTGTTCTCCTTGTTTAACAAATCCAAGTGTGTTTGAAGCTTGGTCGCTAGTGTAAAGCAAATGGGAGAAAAAGGGAAGAAATCCATTAAAGCTTGGATCTTTCCCTTTCCATGAAGCTCAAGGATGTGTTTCTCTCAAGAAGCCTTTGAGGTGCGGTTAGATGAAGGATGATCGAGTGGACAGTGCAAGAGAAGAAGCTCGTTGGGTATCTCTGAGGTTCAATCGGGTGGAAGAGGAAACCAAACCTTATTCTCGGTGAAATCTTCCATTGGAACTCAAGCTAAGCCTCTAAAGAATAAAGAAGAACTTGATGAAGGCTGGTGGAAGCAAAAGACTCGAAGCTAACCGAAGGGGAACTCACAAAGACTCGGATACTCTCAAATGGAAGCTCTCGGGAGGAATGTTAACTGGCCAGTAGCAGTTCAACCATGGAGACTCTTTTTGGGGTTAATTCTAAACTCAAATCTCTTGCTTAAAGTCTTATCCTTTATCTAGCTAAAGAGAAACACATTCATGAGAATAGAGAACACCACCTAAATCTACCCCTTTCTTAAACTCAAAATCTCTCTATTTTTCTTTTTACTCTTCAAAATCTCTATACTCTTTAGTTCTCTATTCTCAAACAGTTTGGAACCTAGCCTAAACACTACTTAAACACTCACCCAAATCCCTTAAAAGCTAGTGATTACTCTCGGTTTATGTTGAGAACTCTTGTGTGAGAATCCTATCGGTCCAAGTAATGCTCTCTTGATCGAAACTCGCCTTAAGTGTGAAACATGGTTACTCTCGATCCTTATACTCTCGGGTTGATTATGAATGAGCACTTTGTTAATCAAGGAGAGTACTTAAGGATTAATCTTTCCTTAAGTTACTAATGGAATAAATGAGTTACCGAAGAAAAGAAATGATCCGGGTAACTTTGGTAAACAAGTGGACCGAGACGCGGATAAGTATAGAAGCGGATCGGTACACGAGGGAGAGATGCGGAACGGTACAGTTCAGACCCAAGGCGTTCCATGTGGTCCCGAATAATCTGACCGTTGCTTTCTTGGTGTGTCATCCCGTTCATGAGCTCTCTTGTGGTCCCAAAAACAATCTGGTCAAAGAAAAGGATTTGATGCTTTATTCCACAAGAGTCCAAGAGTTGCTTTATGAGCTGTCCTTATCTTATCCTCTTTCCCCTCATCTCCAACGTTCAGATTTTGTAATCTGATCCAAAAGACTTTCCTTTATATATTTGCATCTCTTTCATTGTAATCCTTAACTTGTTCTTCATAATAAAATCAGATTACAAGTTCATATATTCAAGATGTAGAGATTAGGAGTTAATTGTGTTTAGGGTGAGATTCATTTGAATCAAACCCACTTATGTGTATCTCTTCTTCTTAATCACTCCTAATCTCTTCTAATATGTTCTAAATCTCTCTTGAATCTGTCCAAAACTCTCTCTTAATCTCTTTGCTCATTTGAGCTTTTCTTATGGATTCAATCTCTCTAAAGGTTGGATCTTGTGTTTATGAACACCTTATGAACCCTAAAATCTAACATGGTATCAGAGCGGGTTTGCTCTGTGTTCATGGGTTCTTAAAACGTTAGGTTAAATCGTTATAAGGAGGTTACTATTCTCCTTATGCGCTTAACCTAACACACATTCTATTCTAATGATTTCCGCTGTGCTTGTATGGAAGAGATGGATCTCTTCTTTGGTTAATCTTTGATTGTGTTGTTGAATACTTGGATCTATTGCTCGGAGAAAGCTAGATCCGAGTTTGAAGAATGAAGAAGCTTCGGTTTGAAGATGTTCTTACCATGAAGCAAAGGAAGGTTCCTTTGAAGAAATAAAGCTCAATCAAGAAGGTGGTTCCCATGATGAAAGGGAGTAAATGTCCAACCTTTGGAGCTGTTTTAAGATGGTTCAATCAAGAAGGTAAAAAGGGAGAAGAAGGCCCCAACCTTTGGAGCCAAGTCAAAGAAAATCCGAGTGAGTTTGATACTCGGTCACTAGTGTGAAGCTTATTGGGATTCAAGGGAAGTTAGTCACGAAAAGTTTTGAAGTTTTCCCTCCCATGAAGCTCAAGGATACTGTTTACTCTCAAGAAGCCTATGTTGGTGCGGTTAGATGAAGGAAGGATCATCGGTTTACAAGGGAAGAGGAAAAGAATGAAATTTGGAGATTCTCAAATGGAGACCCTTGGAGAGGAGATCATTCGGCCAAATGGGATTCAAACCTTGGAATGCTTATTTGGGTTATTTCCTATCCTTACTCTCTTGGTGAACCGATTCAAAATGAATCCATGATCTAGCTAAAGAGAAACACATTCATGAGAATAGAGAATATTTCTTAAACCTACCCCTTTCTTATACTCAAAATCTTTCTATATTCTCTTAAATCTCTCAATCTCTCAATCTCTATATTCTCTAAATTCTCTATTCTCAAAATCAGTTTGGAACCAAAGCCTAAACACAAATCAAACACTAACCCTAATCCTTATGTGATTGATTACTCTTGGTTTGAATTCTCTTGTGTTGTGAATTCTCTTCGGTAAAAGAAAGAAACGTTTCCCCTTTATCAAAGCTCACCGTGTGTGTGAAACTTATCACCGGACCCTTATTCTCTATGGTGATAAGGTTTGAGCACTTATGGTCCATTCTTGTGAGAATCATTGAAAGATTAATGTTGGTAACATTGAGAAGATGTTTGGTGTTGGTAACATTGATTGGAACATTGGTGGGAATGGCTAGAATGCTTGGAGTGTGCTTGTGCCTTGTTTTTGTAGCGGTCCTTGTTTGAATATGGAACCGATGATGCACACCCAAGGAGTCCAAGGAGATGCAACTAAGAAGGTGGTTCCTTGATAGGTCAAGGAGTAAAATTCCAACCTTTTGGAGATCTAGAAGCATGGAGGATTTGGAAGGGAAAATCCGAACTGGTGGCTACATAATCGACGAGCCCGAAAGGGAAAATCCGAACTTGTAGCTATCTAATCGACGAGCCATTACAATTCCTCAAGACAAGCCGATGTGATGGAGTTATCCGAGATTGTTGCTTCGGATAGTGAAAGAATCATGGCGTAAAGAAAGGTTGCATAGACTTGGGAGTCAAAGAGCTAGGGGGAAGAAATGGAATGATTATAAGTTATAAATGAAGACCGGAGGGGAACACGGAGGAGGCCAAGATAAGAGAAGCTACTTGAAGTTTATGTTTAAACCGAAGCTAGAAGAATGAAGTGTCTTCGGGTGGAAAGTTCAAATGGGTTGTGTGTGTGAAATGGCGGTTCCAAGTCACACTAGTGGTGTTAAATGATCATGCTTCTAAGGAGTGATCATCATGGAATGAATCAAAGAAGTTGAATTGGTGTGGAATGAAGTGAAGATTAAAGGATCAACCACACCACCGAAATGAAAAGGCTACTCTCTAAACTCTTAATCTTTTAAATATGTTCAATTATAATTGTTTGGTTCTTTGATTGCTTGCTTGGTTCATTGGTGTATACTTTAAGCTTTCTCTTGTTTGAACTACGTTAAGGTTCGAGGAGGAGAAGATTGAAGTTGGCTAATGATCGTGAGATAAAGAGGAAGCATCAAGACCGGCCTTAGCCTTTGTGTTCACGACGCCAAAGGTTGAGGGGGAGTATTAGAGAGGAAGCATGAAGAAGGAGGGCGAGGCCGAGGCAAGAGAAGAGAAGCCGAGGACCAAAGCTCAAGAAGAACAAGACCTTGATTGAATTTCCCTAAAGATCATTGAGTTGGTACTCTTTTTCCTTAGTAGATTTTTATCCCAATGGGTTTTATCTACTAAGGTTTTAATGAGGCCTCTCCTTGTATCTCCAAGTCCACACTTCAGTTTGTTGTGTTTGGACTTGAGGGGGAGTGTTAATCAAGGAGAGTACTTAAGGATTAATCTTTCCTTAAGTTACTAATGGAATAAATGAGTTACCGAAGAAAAGAAATGATCCGGGTAACTTTGGTAAACAAGTGGACCGAGACGCGGATAAGTATAGAAGCGGATCGGTACACGAGGGAGAGATGCGGAACGGTACAGTTCAGACCCAAGGCGTTCCATGTGGTCCCGAATAATCTGACCGTTGCTTTCTTGGTGTGTCATCCCGTTCATGAGCTCTCTTGTGGTCCCAAAAACAATCTGGTCAAAGAAAAGGATTTGATGCTTTATTCCACAAGAGTCCAAGAGTTGCTTTATGAGCTGTCCTTATCTTATCCTCTTTCCCCTCATCTCCAACGTTCAGATTTTGTAATCTGATCCAAAAGACTTTCCTTTATATATTTGCATCTCTTTCATTGTAATCCTTAACTTGTTCTTCATAATAAAATCAGATTACAAGTTCATATATTCAAGATGTAGAGATTAGGAGTTAATTGTGTTTAGGGTGAGATTCATTTGAATCAAACCCACTTATGTGTATCTCTTCTTCTTAATCACTCCTAATCTCTTCTAATATGTTCTAAATCTCTCTTGAATCTGTCCAAAACTCTCTCTTAATCTCTTTGCTCATTTGAGCTTTTCTTATGGATTCAATCTCTCTAAAGGTTGGATCTTGTGTTTATGAACACCTTATGAACCCTAAAATCTAACACACTTAAGGTCCATTCTTGTGGTGGAAAACATTGTGAGAAAGATTGGTGTTGATAACATTGATTGGATGGGAAACATTGATGAGAATGGTTGGATTGCTTGGTGTTGTGCTTTTGGTATGTTTTGTAGCGGTTCTTGTTTGATTGAGCTATGGAACCGATGCACACTCAAGCTACCCAAGAAGATGTAACTAGTCTTTGAAGGTCAATCTTGAAGCCGTGAGTGGTGAGGAAGGGTTGATCAAGCCAATGTTTTGACAGTTTTCCGAAAGCTAATAAGAGATTGAGATGCTTCGGAGGGTGATTAGGCTTGGTGTTGAGAAAGGTTACATAGGCTTGGAATTCAAGAAGCGACGAAAGAGAAGAAATGGTACTTGGTTGTGGTAACCGAAAGGGGCAAGAGGAAACCGTGAGAAGAAGATTGAAGCTTAGGGTTGAATGATTCAAAGGGTGTGAAGAGAAGATGTGAAAGGCGGTCCAAGTCACACTAGCGTGTTGCGTGAATGGAGGAGAACTCACGAGGGTGTATGGCTTTCAAGCACAAGGACCCGAAAACTCTACCAAGGCGTGAATGGAGGAGAAATCACAAGGTGAAAGTGGCGTGAAGCTCAAGGAACCGAAAAACTCCACCACTTGGATCAAAGAAGATCCAATCCGAACATCACAAGGTTGTTCCTAAACCCTTACTCAATTTAAATTACTTGGTTCATTGATTGCTAGTTCGATTCATGAGTTGATTGATTTGCATATACTTTAAGATATCTCTTGTTTGAATCTTTTGCAAGGTTTAAGGGGGAGAAGGATGGAGCAAATCAACCACTATAATGGAGCATCAAGGCCGAGTATCAAAGAGGCGCAATTCAACGCCAAGTCCAATCTTAGTCTTGTGACTCACGACGACTAAGCTTGAGGGGGAGTATTAGGGAGGAAGCTTGTAGATGGAGGCAAGACCGAGGCAAGCAAAGGAGGATCTATGTGAAGCCGAGGTGAAGCCGAAGAGAAGACCTTGATTGAATTCCCCTAGAACATTGAGTTGGTACTCTTTTTCCTTAGTAGAGTTTTATCCCAATGGGTTTTATCTACTAAGGTTTTAATGAGGCCTCTCCTTGTTTCTCCAAGTCCACACTTCACTTTGTTGTGTATGGACGTGTGGGGGAGTATTAATCAAGGAGAGTACTTAAGAGAGATTAATCATTTATCATCTCTTAAGTTACTAACGTGAATAACAAGTTACCATGGTGGAAATTAATGTTCGGGTAACTTGGTAATAAAAGGACCGAGACGCGGATCAGTTCACATGATACGCGGAACAGTTGATCCGCGGAACGGAGTGGCATCGAGGAGAACACGCGGATCAGTCCCGAGGCCGTGTGTGTTGAGTCGCGGTAAAGAATCTAAAGTGGTCCCGGTTTAAATTAAATGAGACCGTTTGAATAAAAAGGAGAAAGGGATAAGGTTGCTTTTAGCACAAGAGTCCAAATGTTGCTTTTGCTTTATGAATCTGATCCTAATCTTCTCCAACGTTCATATGCTCTTTTTCTCTTTAAATATGTTGTATTTCCCTTTGTAATTCATAAAACTTGATTAATAAAGAAATCTGATTCAAGTTTTATTCTCTCCCTTTCCCTTCGTTCAAAAACATATTAGTCTCAATGTAGAGATTAGGTTGAAAACGTGTTTAGGGTGAGATTCATTTGAATCAAACCCATTTCTTGTTTAAATCCTCTCTTAATCTCTCTTATAATCTGTTCTAATCTCTCATGAATCTGTTCTAAACTCTTTCTTAATCTCTTTGCTCATTTGAGCATTCTTTGATTCAATCCCTTCCAAAGGTTGAATCTTTAGTTTGTGTGAGACAATATCACACAAAAAAAAGAAAGTGATTGCTCTATCAAGTGCTGAAGCTGAGTATAGGGCAATGAAGGAAGTCACAAAAGAGATGATATGGTTGAAGGCTCTTCTCAAGGATTTGGGTATACATGAGACCAGACCAATGAGTCTCTATTGTGATAATCAAGTTGCGATCCACATTGCCTCAAATCCAGTATTTCATGAGCGGACAAAACACATTGAAGTGGATTGTCATTTTGTCAGGAGCAAGATTCAAGATGGGTTGATTACTCCTAAATTTGTGAAGAGTGGAGATCAAATGGCAGATATATTCACCAAGGCTACTTCTGTAAGCATATGTGAGTACATCCATAACAAGATTGGCCTATGGGATCCTCACCGGCCAACCTTGAGGGGGAGTGTTGAAAGTACTCACCAAGCAAGTGAACCAAGTCAGTTAGAACGTGGGGAGTGTTCACTTGCAATGGATGTTAGATCAGAAGTTGGGATTGTTGAGCCTAATGATCAGTTAGTTACAAAAGGGGAAGAAGAAAAGGAAGCTGCTGGAAATGAACTAAGGAGAATTAAATCAGAACTAGAAGCTAACCAAGTTGAAAAGGGGAAGCAAGTAGGAGCATGGGACAGCTAGAGTAGGTGCAGCATGAACAGTTGGAGTTGTTCAACTATTCACCAAATCTGACAGAACATCTTTTTCTTCTTCTAGATATTTTTTCCTTTCTTCCCATTGTAAATTCTATATAAACTCAGTCTTGTATGCATAGGAAAGTAATAAGAAAGAAGAGAAAGCATTCAGAAACATTGGTCCACGTTTTTCTATCTAAGATTGATGTTTTCTTCCTTTCTATCTTCAAATATACTCTAAAAATCTACAAATCTGGACAGAATAAGGTCCATGAACATAACGGCTAGAGATCTTTCCCGCCTCAGTTTGAATGCAATCCAACCTGATTAAGTTCCTTCCCAATGTGACCAACATGATAGAGTAATATCCCATTGATCAATATATCCTTACTCTCTTGTTTGATTTCTAGCTTAAGAGAAACACATTCATGAGGATAGAGAGTACTTCTTAAATCTACCCCTTTCTTATGTTAGATTTAGGGTTCTTAACATGTTCATAAACAAAGATCCAACCTTTAGAGAGATTGAATCCAAAGAAAAGCTCAAATGAGCAAAGAGAGATTAAGAACAGATTTAGAAAGAGATTTGAGAGAGATTAAGAAATATTAGGAGAGATTAAACATAAATGGGTTTGATTCAAATGAATCTCACCCTAAAGAAAATTTTCTCCTAATCTCTACATTGAATAATAATCTGATTTTGGATAAAGGTGTAGAGATTTGTGTGATATTGTCTCACACAAACCAAAGATTCAACCTTTGGAAGGGATTGAATCAAAGAATGCTTAAGAGAGCTTTGAGATTTAAAAGAGTTTAGAAAGAGATTTAGAACAGATTTAGAGGAGATTATAAGAGAGATTAAGAATAGATTAAGAGTAATTTAGAGAAGATATAAACATAAATGGGTTTGATCCAAAAGGATCTCACCCTAAAAACTAATCTCTCCTAATGTCTACATTTGGATAAATCTGATTTTGAATAAGAGAAAGAAGAGAGAAAGATATGAACTTGAACTCAGATTTTATTATAAAGAACAAGTTAATGAATTACAAAGGGAAATACAACATATTTAAAGAGAAAAAGAGCATATGAACGTTGGAGAAGATTAGGATCAAATTCATAAAGCAAAAGCAACATGTGGACTCTTGTGCTAAAAGCAACCTTATCCCTTTCTCCTTTTTATTCAAACGGTCTCATTTAATTTAAACCGGGACCACTTTAGATTCTTTACCGCGACTCAACACACACGGCCTCGGGACTGATCCGCGTGTTCTCCTCGATGCCACTCCGTTCCGCGGGTCAACCGTTCCGCGTATCATGTGAACTGATCCGCGTCTCGGTCCTTTTATTACCAAGTTACCCGAACATTAATTTCCACCATGGTAACTTGTTATTCACGTTAGTAACTTAAGAGATGATAAATGATTAATCTCTCTTAAGTACTCTCCTTGATTAAGAAAAGGAAAGAGAGAGAGATGAATCAGATTTCTTATTCAATAATTAGATTGATTACAAAGGAAAGAATAAATATTTATAAAGATAAAGTAACAATTGGATCAGATCATAATATGACCGTTGGTCACACTCTCAAATCTGTCCATAAAGCAATTCTTGGACTATAGCATAAAGGAGATCTTGTGGTCCTCACTCATCCAATGGTCTGATTTAAATTGGGACCACTTTGACTGATCCAACTGTCTGATTTGAACTCAATCCGGGACCACTTGAGTAAGGCACGCCATGTACTGATCCGCACCTTCGCCTCGATGCCTAAGTACCGCGGGTCGAGAATCCATCCGTCCCGCGCCTCAAGAACACGGACCGCGGGTCTTCTCATGCGGCTTCAACTTCTCTTCATGCGGTCTAGCTTCTCCACGTTATGACCGCTTTAGACCGCCACTAGACCGCTACTGGATCCGCGTCCTCATCTCTGACCGTCCGCGTATCCAAGCGTCCGAGTCACGTCTCGGTCTTTCTCTATTATTAGTAACTTAAGGTTAGATGAACCCTTAAGTACTCTCCTTGATTTAATACTCCCCCTCAAGTCCATACGCAACAATGTGAAGGATGAACTTGGAGATACAAGGAGAGACCTCATTAAAACCTTAGTGGGAAAACCCTTTGGGATAAAACCACACTAAGGAAAAAGAGTATCAATCCAAGATCTAGGGAAATTTGAATCAAGGTCTTGATCTTTGAGCTTCACCTCGGCTCCTCTTTGTTCTGCCTCGGTCTTGCTCCTTTCCTTGATGCTTCCTCTCTAATACTCCCCCTCACTCTTAGCCGTCGTGAAGATTTGTGAACAAAGGCTAAGAGTGGAGTTCGGCCTCGTCTTTGGCCTCTTGAACCACTCGGCCTTGATGCTCCTTCCAAGACTCATGGCCAACTTCAATCTGCTCCCCCTTAAACCTTAGACAAGATTCAAACAAGAAAAAGCTTAAAGTATACACCATTGAATCATATCATAAGCTAGCAATCAATGAACCGAATGATCTATAATTGAAAGATTTAAAAGGAGTAAGAGTTTAGAGAGTAGCCTTTTGATTTGATGGTGTGGTTGATCCTTTGACACCTCATTAAGCATTTGGATCTTCATGATCCTTTTGGTGGAGCTTCGGGTTCCTTGAGCTATACGCCTTCAACCTCGTGAGTCCTCCTCCATTCACGCAAAGCACTAGTGTGACTTGGACCGCCTTTCACTTCTTCTCATCACACCCTTTGAACCATTCAACCCTAAGCTTTAATCTTCTTCTCACAGTTTCCTCTTGCTCCTTTCGGTTACCACCACCAAGCATCATTTCTTCTCTTTCGTCGCTTCTTGAATTTCAAGCCTATGTAACCTTCCTTAATGCCAAGCCTAATACCTTCCGAAGCATCTCAATCTCTTTTAGCTCCCGGAAAGCCTCAAAACTTGGCTTGATCAACCCTTCTTCACCATTCACGGCTCCTTTGGCTATTTTGGAATGACTTCAAGATTGACCTTCAAAGACTAGTTACATCTTCTTGGGTAGCTTGAGTGTGCACCGGTTCCATAGCTCAATCAAACAAGAACCGCTATAAAAACATACCAAAGACACAATACCAAGCAATCCAACCATTCCCATCAATGTTTCCCATCCAATCAATGTTATCAACACCAATCTTTTCACAATGATTTCCACAACAAGAATGGACCTTAAGTGCTCAATCATAATCAACCCGAGAGAGTTAGGATCGAGAGTAACTGTGCTTCACACTTAAGACGAGTTTCGATCAAGAGAGCATTACTTGGACCGATAGGATTCTCACACAAGAGTTCATCACACAAACCGAGAGTAACTAAGAGCTTTTAAGGGATTTGGGTGAGTGTTTGATTAGTGTTTAGGCTAGGTTCCAAACTGTTTGAGAATAGAGAACTAGAGAATATAGAGAATATAGAGATTTGTAGAGATTTTAGAGAATATAAGAGATTATAAAGATTTTGAAGAATAAGAAAGGGGTAGATTAAGAAATATTCTCTATTCTCATGAATGTGTTTCCTCTTAGGCTAGATCATGGATTCATTTAATGTCAATCCACCAAGAGAGTATAGATAGGAAATTACCCAAATAAGCAATCCATGGCTTGACTCCCATCGGGCCCAATGTTCACCTTACCAAGAACCTCCATTTGAGAATCTCCACTTTCATTCTACTCCACCTCTCTAGCAAACCGACCGATCCTTCCTTCATCTAACCGCACCAACATAGGCTTCATGAGAGTAAACCATCCTTGAGCTTCATGGGAAAGGAAAGCTCCAATCTTTAATGGTTTTCTTCCTTTGACTCCCATTTGCTTCACACTAGTGACCAAGCTCCACACTTGGGTTTTCTTCAAGAGTTTCACAAGCAAGCTTCTCCTAGCTTACTTGGACCAAGATCCGGCCTTCTCTTATACCGGACCCAACGCTTTTGAGCTCCTTAGGTGGCAATCCCATCACCTTCTTCTTTGAGCTTCTTCTTCAATGAAACGTGACTTGCTCATCGGATTGGGTCGACTTCCAAGTCGTGAGTTTCTTCACCGTTCTCTTCTTGTTCATGAAAGCTTCGGACTTTCACATCTTCTTCAATGGAAACCTTTGAGCTTTCTTCTTGATGCGGTCATCAAACCTACTACCAACCATGGGAGAGATCACATGGAGCAAAGACAAGCCGACAAGACCGAAAAGAGCAAATCAACACTAAAAGGACCAAACCAGTCGCAAGTAAAGAAGGAACTCGAATCAAGAACCAATATTGGAGTTCCTCAGGTCATGATGAGATGGATAAAGACATCTTTAAGGACTGCACTCTTTTTCCTTCACTGTGGTTTTATCCCAATGGGTTTTCCCGGTAAGGTTTTAACGAGGCAGCAACTTATTGGTGCACAAGAGACCAAGGCCAACTGTTCCAGCTTAACCACCACTTGGATTACATTCTCATCTCAGCTAGAGAACACCTCGAAGTGGAATCAACCAAGTATCAGATCGCATGAAGAAGATATTAAGTTTACAAGTCATGTGAACCTGAATTTAACCAGTTTGGACCTACGTGCACTATTTGGAGGATTGCGATCTAACCATAAGGAATTAAGCTACAAATCAACCTGGTATGTATTCTTGATTCATCAGAGAATCTCAGGAAATTGGATTCGTACCAAACCGAAGTCAGATGAGAAAGTTATTCAATTTCTAAACCAGACCACTCTAGACTTGCCTTATATGGAGTATTGCGGATTTGGGAGTCTTCAGCCATTCAATGCTCAACGGCTCCTTTTCTTTCACTACTGCTGCGTTTTGGAGACTCTCTCAACACTCCCTAACGTCCCAAGACATCACAGCTTCGCACCCAAGCCTCCAAGACTCAAAGAATCACCAACTTTCCTATTTCGGCCAAGGATCACCATTTAATGTCCAACGGCTCTTTCTCTTTAATTTTTTTGCGATTTCTTTTACTTGTTTAGCTTTTAGACCGTTGTAGTTTCAGCCTATAAAGGTTTAGCTTCGTTCTCTCTTGGGAGGCAGCCTTCTTTGAATTTAATCAATAAAAACGTTTTTGTTTGTCTTTACAAAAGAAAGTGTCTTTTGTTTCTTTGTCTTTCAAGTCTATTGTGGATTCATTAGTCTTGTTTGATTTGCGAGTTCAGTAACTTGTGGATTCAAGTTATTCTATTCGTGGTTGAGTGTGGATTCATTCAACAAAACCTCCATCCCCATCAATACCTTCTTCCATCATAACACTTCCGCGTGCGAAAGGCTTGGAATCTCGTGATCTCCATTTGATCTAGCATAGGTGGATTCCGTGCTTACATCATCTGGTATCAGAGCTAAAAGCTCCTATATATCCCAGGTTGTGTTCATCCAACCCTTATCCTTTTCAATTTTCTGTTTTGTTGTTTTATTTCATATAAAATCGAAAACCCATAAAAATTGTTCTTACTTTGTTTTGTTTGATTTTTGTTATTTGTTTCAGCATAAAATCATAAAAGCAAAATAAAAATCATATTTTTCCTTCTTGTTATTTTAATTTTCGAATTTTTTTTATTTAGACTAAAAAAAAATAAAATAAAATTTTCCATTTTTGTTTTTGCCTTAATTCTTTATTTCCTATTCCTTTGATTTGTCCTTGATACGTCTTCTTTCTTCTTATTTGCGAGATAGTCTTGAAGAAAACAGAGGACAACGATGGATGAATCTGATGAAGAAACCCCATACCAAGGCTTTGAAGAAGATTGGAGTCAAGGAGGAGAAGACCAATCCTTGAGCGATGGTGGGAATGACTATGGATGCCAGCCTTGGCGTGAAGATGCTTATACAGAATCAGACTTTGAAAATGAACCAGGCGATGAAGAACTTGAACCTGAACCACCAGACCGTTACACTACAAGCCACTACTGTCCTAAGCAAAGTTGGTACCAAGAAGGTGCTTCCTGCGGAGGAGAATCATGGCAACAAAAAGACGCCGACATGGAGTCAGATTGTGATGATGAGTCTGATGAAGAACCACCTCCAAGAATGGTGAAACCACAACCATTAAGGAGCACACCACAAATCCCATGGAGTGCCCCAATCCGAGCAACATTCCAAGCTGCTTACAAATCAAAAATCAGGTTAATTCTAGATAATGGATATAAATATTTTGGACCTGAATTCTTTTTGTTTGCTGGAACAGATTATCTACAATGGGAGCTTAATATGGATGAATACTTTGACTACTACTCCACACCCCACGAAGACAAGCTTCCAATTGCCCTTGGACAACTTAGGGGAGACGTTTTGAAGTGGTGGGAACAAGACGAGTATAGCCGATGGTATCATCAAAGACCAAAAATCAGAACGTGGGAGAACCTTAAGTGGAACATGTTTGAGAGATATTCTCCACCGAACCAAGCAGCTCAAGGGAGTGCAACAACCTTAGTCTCAGATAACAAATCAGTTCATGAGCCTTTGGAGACTAAGACAAAACCGGGTAAAGCCGAGGTAAGTACCAAAGAGATTTTTCAGAATCTTAATCAACTTTGTGAGCAGGCTATACACTTGGCTACGTCCATAATGAATGAGAAGGCAACAAGTACCAAAGAGAAGAAGGAGCCCACACAGAGCAATCTAGCCACCAAGCAAATCAAGGAGCCGCAAGCTGCAACCAAAACTCCTACACCGAATACCAAACCATTGTGTGAACCACAAGTCTCAAAAATTCAATGCAAGTCTTCTATCCCTTTTGAATTACGTGAGCTGACCTGTTATAGGTGTCAAGGTAAGGGACACAAAGCTAAGGAGTGTCCAACAAAACGAGGGGTGAACTCCACACCTCTAGAGCCAAAAGCAGAAAATCCCAAGGTAAGTGATGAGTTGGTTCATTCGGATTTTCAAGTTTTAAATGCTAGTATATCACACTTGTCTTTGTCAAGAGATGCTGAAGCAGGTATAGGAAATATAACGGAGCAAGCAGTTCAAGAAGATTCAGCCCTAGTCACAGATCAATCTCCTAGTTTTGCTCCACACGTCAATGAGAAGCAAGAGACTGTTTCAGCCCCACCAATTGAACATGTTAATTCTGTAATTTCTCCACTTGTTATTGATGATTCTAAGGCTGTTTTAATGCACTTGTTCCTTGCCAAAAGTTATGAGAAAATTGCAGGTAATAAGATGATACAAACAGATCAAGAAAACATGCCATCAAAGGAGAAGGAGTTCTCGGATCGAGTTCACCACCTTGGAGAACTAACACCAATGCTGAACGAACCTGTTGCCATAGAAGACAAGAGTGTCAAAGATACCTTTCAGGCCAGAGACGTAGATCCACAAACAGCAACACATCATGCGTGATATGATCGTAGATAGCAAGGAAGCTGAGGAACCAGAAGCTGAGGAGGAACCGGAGATAGTTGGAGCTAAGGAGATGGCTAAGGAGGCTCATGCCTACATTGTCGCCGAAGACATCAATCAACTGGAGGCTAATCCACACGTCGTCAACATTTCTATCCTGGAGAACAAAGAACCCGGTAATGATGACTAAGTGACTTAGGTGAGGAGTTTGTACTCTTTTTCCCATGTTTGAGTTTTGTCCCAATGGGTTTTCTCAGCATGGTTTTTAATGAGGCAGATGAGTCACTACGGCGAGTTACTTAGAAGTCGTTGCCATTGGGTTAATACAATTCACTATGGCTTAGTACTTAGTTATTTTAGAGGTGCACCGATTAGGAACCTTAGGGTTGGGACGCCTCGCTGTTTTTATTTAAATTTAAGACGCATTGTTGTTTATTTATAGAACGCTCTGTTGTTTGGGTTTCAGGTCTCTAGGGTTGATTATAAAACCCAAGTGACGCCTCCCTTGTTTTCTTCAGCGAAGAACTTTATGAAAAAAACCAGTATCGATTGTTTCTTCCCTCAACCTGATTCTTGAGTATTGTTCATTGAATCCGAGATTCTCATACACGTTGTGATCGAGAAACTCTTCTATTTGATTCTCTTATCAAGCTTAAGCTTACCAAGAGATCTTCTATCATTTATCATTCATCTCCTATTATTCACGCCACCATCACAACCTTCATACGCTGCTATTCTCCACATCATCATCACGTTCAAGTTCATCTACATCCCTATGTCAGCCGCTGCCCTTATCAAATCATCATCTTCACGCATTCATTCACCATCTTGCCTCATTCACAGCCTTTCCTTCGGAGTTGTCCTAGGGAGATCGCATCACGTGGTATCAGAGCCAACTCTGAACCAAAGGCTGAGCAAAAACCCTAACCCTAATCTCTTTTCTTTTCAATTTCGATTCCTTGTGGCATTAGGTTTTGGTTTGTTTCGATTCCTAGTTGAATTAGGATTTTGTTGCTTGCTAAAATCGAATTGGGATTTTGTATTTGCATTGATCTGTTTGTTTCTCATCTTAGGGTTTCGTTAATTGCCTAGAATTGTTGTTTGCTGCGTTAAATTTTTTCAATCTATTGTTTAGTTGCTTTGGTCGAATATTTTATTGATCGTGAGTCTTTTATTGCTTGATCACGTTGCTGTGTCATTTGAGTTTCTAATTATTTCATTAGAATTATCATTGCTGTGTCGTGGTCTTCTTTTGTTTTAATTGCTCTTTGTTTAGTTGCTGTCATTGGTCAATTGTTCTTTGCTTCGTTAGTTTAATTGTTTAATTGTTGCTGTGTCTTAGTCTTGCATTAGTTTAATTGTTCTTAGGTCTGTTTCTTTTCTGTCATTTGTTCTTAATTGCGAATTTTGTGTTGTTTGCTTTTAAAATTGTTTTGTTGGTTGCTGGAATTTTGGGATTCTTTTGGCTAGAGATTTCTTTTAAAAATCTGGAAATTTTCATGTCTAGAATCTTATCTTGTGAACAAGTTACTGCGAGTTTGCTGTGATTTTGTTTCAGGTACCATGGAGCTTTCGGCTGAGGCCATGGCAGCTCTCAACAAAGCAATGGCTGAACAAATCAAGGAATCAAACCAAGCCATTACAACGCAGCTCACACAGCAGATTGAGCGGCTCAATGACAAGTTCGAGACAAAGATGAGTGATCTGCTCAAAGATCTTAGTGCAAGTGGAGGAGAGTCTTCGCATACTCCAACTCCTTCTGAAGCAGTGCGTTTAGCTAAGGGTAAAGGGCACATAGGATCTTCCCGGAGACTCCAACGTGACTCAACACCTTCTGGAATCAGACCTAAAGCCAAGACAAACCGCAGTCAGATTTGGGGCAGAGAGACTATGTTTGATCAGAGGAAACAAGATGGCTCTAGAGTAGAAAGGCACCAAGAACGTCAACACCGCAGAGAGGAATACATTGCTGGGCATCGAGTCTTCACTGGAAACTCAGAGCTAGAATACTATGAGGAGGACGAAGCTCCTGATCACAGCGGAGAAACCGTGAGAAGAGACCGAGGCAGAGGCAATGGCAGAGACTATGATCCTTTGAGACAGCAGCTGAACCATATCAGGATTCAATATCCTCCTTTCCATGGCACCAATGATCCAGAGGTTTATCTAGATTGGGAAAGGAAGATTGAGTCTAATTTTCTGGTCCAAGGAACTTATGAGCTCAATAAGGTGAAGATCGCAGTTTCAGAATTCAGTGGCTATGCACTCTTGTGGTGGGAACAGCTGGGAATTACTAGGCAGCGACATAGAGAACCTCCTGTTACTACTTGGGATCAGCTTGTCACGCAGATGAGAAAGTGGTTTGTCCCTGCACATTATCAGAGAGAGATTCTTAACAAGCTTAGGCGTCTCATTCAGGGCACGAGGTCAGTTAGAGACTACTACCAGGAGCTGGAAACGTTGATGATCAGGGCTGATTTGAGCGAAAGTGAAGACATGGTAATGTCTAGATTCCTTGGGGGCTTAAACAGAGAGATTCAGGATAAAGTGGAGCTGCAGAATTATGAAGATGTACAAGAGATGGTACATAAGGCCGAGCTGATTGAATCGCAGATTAAGAGAAAGGTTGGGAGGTTAACTTTCACTTCTGACATCCCAAAGCCAGGAGAGCTCAGCAAACCGACCTATACCCAGGACTCTAAGCCAGCGACTTCTACAGCTAAAGAAGGGGTTAAGGTCGAAATTAAACCGAGGAGTGGAGCTTCTACTAGTCATATTAGGTGCTTTAAATGTGAAGGAATGGGACATTACTCCAGGGACTGTCCTAATAAGAAAATGTTTCTGCTTCAAGAAGGAGGAGAGATTGTTCCTCAGGAGGAGTCAGAGGTTGAATCAGAATTAGAAGAAGAAGAAGTAGCTGCTGCCGTGGGTGATATGTTAGTAGCACGCAGAACTTTAAGTGTTCAGATTCATCCAGACGATAGAGGACAGCGTGAGAGTCTCTTCCACACTAGATGTGTAGTTCAGGGCAAGGTCTGTACTTTGATTGTAGATGGAGGTAGCTGTACCAATGCTGCTAGTGAAGAGATGGTAACGAAGCTCGATCTTAAGACCACTCCACATCCTAGGCCATACCAGCTACAGTGGTTGAACAACAAGGGAGCCCTAACCGTTTCTCAGCAAGTTTTAGTCAAGTTAGCGATTGGGAAGTATGAGGATGAGTTACTCTGTGATGTGATTCCTATGAAGTATAGTCACGTTTTATTGGGAAGGCCATGGCAGTTTGACAGAAGGGTTCTTCATGATGGCTACACCAACAAGCAGTCCTTTGAGTTTAAAGGGCGCAAGGTCACTCTTCTTCCTCTCACACCAGATGAAATCCATCAAGACCAACTTCACATGAACCGCAAGGAAACAGAGAAAGTTTCTAACAGCCTCTACCTCAATCACAGTGAATTTTCTAAACTCTATGAGCCTGAAATGATGACTTTTATGTTTGAATATGAGGAATCCCTTGTTAGTACTAACCCCTCACAGGAGCTTCCTAGTGTTATGATTGAGTTATTGCAAGAACACAAGGACATCGTTCCAGAAGAAATTTCACCAGGCTTACCTCCACCTCGCGGAATAGAGCATCAAATAGACTTGGTGCCAGGATCTGCATTACCTAATAAACTTGCCTACAGCAACCAGATCAGAATGAAACCGGAGAAGTGCAATCTTAAGTCTTGGGAAGCATGTCTACCTCATATCGAGTTTGCTTACAATCACGCTAAGCATTCTTCTATCCTTTTCTCTCCTTTTGAAATTGTTTACTGGCTTAATTCCTCTTCCCCACTAGACTTGATCTCTTTGCCTTTGAAAGAAAGGGATTGTTTGGATGGCAGGAAAAAGGCAAGACCGGTGCGCAAGATTTATGAGAAGGATAAGGAGAATATCGAAAGGAGGACCAAGCAATATGAGCACGCCAACAAAGGAAGAAAGGAGCTAGTGTGGATCCACTTGCGAAAGGATCGTTTTCCAGAAAAGAGGAAGAGCAAGCTTATGCCACGAGTTGATGGACCAGTTGAAGTCGTCAAGAGGATCAACCACAATGCTTATCAGATTGGTCTCCAAGGTACAAATTTGAGGACAAATCCTTTTCAAGAGGGAGGGGATGATATGATCGTAGATAGCAAGGAAGCTGAGGAGGAACCGGAGATAGTTGGAGCTAAGGAGATGGCTAAGGAGGCTCATGCCTACATTGCCGCCGAAGACATCAATCAACTGGAGGCTAATCCACACGTCGTCAACATTTCTATCCTGGAGAACAAAGAACCCGGTAATGATGACTAAGTGACTTAGGTGAGGAGTTTGTACTCTTTTTCCCATGTTTGAGTTTTGTCCCAATGGGTTTTCTCAGCATGGTTTTTAATGAGGCAGATGAGTCACTACGGCGAGTTACTTAGAAGTCGTTGCCATTGGGTTAGTACAATTCACTATGGCTTAGTACTTAGTTATTTTAGAGGTGCACCGATTAGGAACCTTAGGGTTGGGACGCCTCGCTGTTTTTATTTAAATTTAAGACGCATTGTTGTTTATTTATAGAACGCTCTGTTGTTTGGGTTTCAGGTCTCTAGGGTTGATTATAAAACCCAAGTGACGCCTCCCTTGTTTTCTTCAGCGAAGAACTTTATGAAAAAAACCAGTATCGATTGTTTCTTCCCTCAACCTGATTCTTGAGTATTGTTCATTGAATCCGAGATTCTCATACACGTTGTGATCGAGAAACTCTTCTATTTGATTCTCTTATCAAGCTTAAGCTTACCAAGAGATCTTCTATCATTTATCATTCATCTCCTATTATTCACGCCACCATCACAACCTTCATACGCTGCTATTCTCCACATCATCATCACGTTCAAGTCCATCTACATCCCTATATACAGCCGCTGCCCTTATCAAATCATCATCTTCACGCATTCATTCACCATCTTGCCTCATTCACAGCCTTTCCTTCGGAGTTGTCCTAGGGAGATCGCATCAATGCGGATCAAAAGCAAAGACAACTCACCGTGTTGCCTAAGGAGGTTAAACCAACCAAGGAGCTTAACCAGGTAAGTGAAATTCAAATTCTTGTTCGATATAGGAACAATTTTAAAATAAGCCTTATTCTTAAGCACTCTGTTTTTAAAGGTTCAAATTCAAGTATAATACACTTGTTCTTTCCCTTGAGTGTTCATAAAGGTTTAGGTGAATTGGAGAAGCATAAAGATCAAGAAGATGGTGACTGTTAATCAAGGAGAGTACTTAAGAGTGATAAATCTATGATCATCTCTTAAGTTACTAAAGTGAATAAAGAGTTACCACGGTGAAATAATATGTTCGGGTAACTTTGGAAAGTGGATCGATACGCGGAACAAAGTGGAGCGGATCGGTACATGTTCTAAGACGCGGATCAGTTTGGTTATAAGGAACGAGGGACCCGCGGATCAGTCAAGGCCCGATACGCGGGACGGTCGAGAATCAGGCCGCGTATAAGAAAGACGCGGGACAAGAGAACATGCGGATCAGTGCGTGTGTTGGATCCGCGGTACGAGAGACAAGCGGATCAGTTTATCCGAGGCGCGGAGAGAAACGTTCAAGTGGTCCCGGTACCAAAAAGAGCCGTTGGACCACCTTGGACTGATCCGATTCAAAAAGAGAGAGTTGGACCACAAGTTGGACCACAATGCTTTTATGTCACCATCTCTTTTCACTTTGGGACCACTTTTCCCTCTCTCTTTGATCTGATTCCAACGGTCATATTGACCTTGGTTTCTCTATTTATAGCTTGGTTTATTCATTGTAAACATTAACTTGTTCTTAATAATAAAAATCTGATTCAAGAGTTCATCTTTCTCCCCTCTTTCCTTTATACAAAATCTGATTATTCCAAATGTAGAGATTAGGAGTTTATGCATTTAGGGTGATATCCATTTAGGATTGAACCCATATTATGTTTATGTATCTATCTTAATCTCTCCTTAATCTTTACTTAAATCTGTGCAAATCTCTTCCTAATCTCTCTTATATTCTGTCCTTAATCTCTCAAAGCTCTCTTGAGCATTCTTGTGGATTCAACCACTTCATTCGGTTGGATTCTATCTTTGGTGAGCCAAACTCACTCAAATTCCAACATGGTATCAGAGCATAAGCTCTTGGGTTGTTAGATTGAATAGTTATAAGGAGGTTTCCATTCTCCTTATGCGCTTAATCTAACACACATTCTTAATGATTCCGCTGTGCTTGTGTTGAAGAGATGCTTTGAAAAGATCTCTTCTTTGGTTCTCTTTGATTGTGTGAAATCTCTTTGTGTGGAAGCTCGTTCTATTGCTCGGAGAAAGCTAGAACCGAGCTTGTAGGTTGAAGACGTGAAAGCCCGAAGCTTTCATGAAGATTGAAGAATAAAGCTCAAAGCTTTTCATTAATGAAGGAGATGCTTGGAAGCTCTCCAAAGAAAAAGAAGGAAGCCCGTTCCATTGAAGAAGCTCGAAGATGAAGGTGAATGGTAGAGATCTCCCACCTCTAGAGCTCGTTGTTGTCCGGTTCAAACCAGTGGGAAAATGAGAGAAGAACTCATGGGATCTTGAGCACTCTCACCATGGAGCCGGTTCTTTGATTCAAGTAAGCTACAAGAGATTGAGATGCTTGCTTGTGAAAAATCCAAGTGTGGAGCTTGGTCATTAGTGTGAAGTAAGTGGGATTAAAAGGGAAGAATACCATTAAAGATTGGAGCTTTCCCTCTCCCATGAAGCTCAAGGATGGTTTACTCTCAAGAAGCCTTTGTGGTGAGGTTAGATGAAGGAAGGATTGATTGGTTTGCTAGAGAAGGGGAATAGAATGCAAGTGGAGATTGTCAAATGGAGACCATTGGAGAGGAGAAGCATTCGGCCAAATGTCATTCAAACCAATGGAAGCTTGTTTGGGTTATTTCCTATCCTTACTCTCTTGGTGAATTGATAAAAGAATGAATCCATGATCTATCCAAAGAGAAACCATTCATGAGAATAGAGAACATTTCTTAATCTACCCCTTTCTTAATCTTCAAAATCTTTATATACTCTATTAAACTCTCTACTCTTTATACTCTTTATAATCTCTATACTCTTTAGTTCTCTATTCTCAAACAGTTTGGAACTTAGCCTAAACACTAATTAAACACTCACCCAAATCCCTTAAAAGCTAGTGGTTACTCTCGGTTTATGATTGAGAACTCTTGTGTGAGAATCCTATCGGTCCAAGTAATGCTCTCTTGATCGAAACTCGCCTTAAGTGTGAAGCATGGTTACTCTCGATCCTTACTCTCTCGGGTTGATTATGATGGAGCACTTAAGGTCCATTTTTGTGGTGAAGAACATTGTGAAGAGATTGGTGTTTGGTAACATTGATTGGATGGGAAACATTGATGGGAATGGTTGGATTGCTTGGTGTTGTGTTTTTGGTATGTTTTTATAGCGGTTCTTGTTTGATTGAGCTATGGAACCAATGGACACTCAAGCTACCCAAGAAGATGTAACTAGCCTTTGAAGGTCAATCTTGAAGTCATTCCAAAAGAGCCAAAGGAGCCGTGAGTGGTGAAGAAGGGTTGATCAAGCCAATGTTTTGACGTTTTTCCGGAAGCTATAAGAGATTAAGATGCTTCGGTGGTGATTAGGCTTGGCGTTGAGGAAGGTTACATAGGCTTGGAATCCAAGAAGCGACGAAAGAGAAGAAATGGTGCTTGGTTGTGACCGAAAGGAGCAAGAGGAAACCGTGAGAAGAAGATTGAAGCTTAGGGTGGAATGATTCAAAGGGTGTGATGAGATGATGTGAAAGGCGGTCCAAGTCACACTAGTGTTTTGCGTGAATGGAGGAGGACTCACGTGGTTGTATGGCGAAATGCACAAGGAACCGAAAGCTCTACCACTTGGATCATAAGATCCGAATCATTCAAAGGAGGTGTGAAGTACAAGGAGATCAAAGAATCCAACCACATCCTCAAATACAAAAAGGGCTACTCTCTAAACTCTACTCTCATTTTAATTTATTTCATTACCTTAGTTCTAGTTCCATTTATGAGTTCTTTACTTTGATGATATTCCTTTGATATTCGTCATGGCAAATACTTAATCTTTTCTTCTTTATCACTTATTTAAGGGTAAAGGAGACCGTGAGAGCCTCAAAGAGCCTCAAAGAAGGAAAGGATTCATAGGAGGAGAAATCAAAAGGGCAAAAGGAATGAGAAGTGGTGCCGAATTCAAATCAAACCAAGGCAAGATCATTGCGTATGGCAAGCTTAGCCTTTGGTCCTTAAGGCGTCCCGACGACTAAGCTTGAGGGGGAGTATTAGAGAGGAAGCATGAAGAGAAGAGCAAGGCCGAGGCAAGAGTAGAGAAGCCGAGGACCGAAGCTCAACAAATGATCAAGACCTTGATTATGTTTCCCTAGATCATTGAGTTGGTACTCTTTTTCCTTAGTAGAGTTTTATCCCAATGGGTTTTATCTACTAAGGTTTTAATGAGGCCTCTCCTTGTATCTCCAAGTCCACACTTCACTTTGTTGTGTTTGGACTTGAGGGGGAGTGTTAATCAAGGAGAGTACTTAAGAGTGATAAATCTATGATCATCTCTTAAGTTACTAAAGTGAATAAAGAGTTACCACGGTGAAAGAATATGTTCGGGTAACTTTGGAAAGTGGATCGATACGCGGAACAAAGTGGAGCGGATCGGTACATGTTCTAAGACGCGGATCAGTTTGGTTATAAGGAACGAGGGACCCGCGGATCAGTCAAGGCCCGATACGCGGGACGGTCGAGAATCAGGCCGCGTATAAGAAAGACGCGGGACAAGAGAACATGCGGATCAGTGCGTGTGTTGGATCCGCGGTACGAGAGACAAGCGGATCAGTTTATCCGAGGCGCGGAGAGAAACGTTCAAGTGGTCCCGGTACCAAAAAGAGCCGTTGGACCACCTTGGACTGATCCGATTCAAAAAGAGAGAGTTGGACCACAAGTTGGACCACAATGCTTTTATGTCACCATCTCTTTTCACTTTGGGACCACTTTTCCCTCTCTCTTTGATCTGATTCCAACGGTCATATTGACCTTGGTTTCTCTATTTATAGCTTGGTTTATTCATTGTAAACATTAACTTCTTAATAATAAAAATCTGATTCAAGAGTTCATCTTTCTCCCCTCTTTCCTTTATACAAAATCTGATTATTCCAAATGTAGAGATTAGGAGTTTATGCATTTAGGGTGATATCCATTTAGGATTGAACCCATATTATGTTTATGTATCTATCTTAATCTCTCCTTAATCTTTACTTAAATCTGTGCAAATCTCTTCCTAATCTCTCTTATATTCTGTCCTTAATCTCTCAAAGCTCTCTTGAGCATTCTTGTGGATTCAACCACTTCATTCGGTTGGATTCTATCTTTGGTGAGCCAAACTCACTCAAATTCCAACAGTGACAATAAGAAGAGCAGCATCTTATACCAAAACCAACAAGGACAAGTTCAGCTCCCGCCAACTACAAGAGACGTGGAGCCTATCAAAAGCACCTTGATGTTCAAAGAAGAGCCACCAGATCCTTATCAACAAGTCAAGACCCAAGAGGAATATAATGGAGAAACAAGAAGTCAATTAGGAGAATTCACTAAAGATGATGCAACGCTGCCCCAGAGTCAACCACATGGATTTAAATGTTCCATTCATATCAAGGAGAATCCACCAGACTCACCCAAACACTCTCCAACAATTCCAAACCGAGGTAACTATCTACACT
Source organism: Draba incana (assembly GCA_963576765.1). Classification (NCBI taxonomy): domain Eukaryota; kingdom Viridiplantae; phylum Streptophyta; class Magnoliopsida; order Brassicales; family Brassicaceae; genus Draba; species Draba incana. The sequence goes on along the minus strand of OY755212.1, from coordinate 17,805,705 downwards.
CCCAAAAACGAATGCAACCTAACTTGCTTTCTCTTTGTGCAGGTAGTACAGTTTTGAGGACAAAACTTTTTGAAGAGGGAGGGTATGATGCGGTCATCAAACCTACTACCAACCATGGGAGAGATCACATGGAGCAAAGACAAGCCGACAAGACCGAAAAGAGCAAATCAACACTAAAAGGACCAAACCAGTCGCAAGTAAAGAAGGAACTCGAATCAAGAACCAATATTGGAGTTCCTCAGGTCATGATGAGATGGATAAAGACATCTTTAAGGACTGCACTCTTTTTCCTTCACTGTGGTTTTATCCCAATGGGTTTTCCCGGTAAGGTTTTAACGAGGCAGCAACTTATTGGTGCACAAGAGACCAAGGCCAACTGTTCCAGCTTAACCACCACTTGGATTACATTCTCATCTCAGCTAGAGAACACCTCGAAGTGGAATCAACCAAGTATCAGATCGCATGAAGAAGATATTAAGTTTACAAGTCATGTGAACCTGAATTTAACCAGTTTGGACCTACGTGCACTATTTGGAGGATTGCGATCTAACCATAAGGAATTAAGCTACAAATCAACCTGGTATGTATTCTTGATTCATCAGAGAATCTCAGGAAATTGGATTCGTACCAAACCGAAGTCAGATGAGAAAGTTATTCAATTTCTAAACCAGACCACTCTAGACTTGCCTTATATGGAGTATTGCGGATTTGGGAGTCTTCAGCCATTCAATGCTCAACGGCTCCTTTTCTTTCACTACTGCTGCGTTTTGGAGACTCTCTCAACACTCCCTAACGTCCCAAGACATCACAGCTTCGCACCCAAGCCTCCAAGACTCAAAGAATCACCAACTTTCCTATTTCGGCCAAGGATCACCATTTAATGTCCAACGGCTCTTTCTCTTTAATTTTTTTGCGATTTCTTTTACTTGTTTAGCTTTTAGACCGTTGTAGTTTCAGCCTATAAAGGTTTAGCTTCGTTCTCTCTTGGGAGGCAGCCTTCTTTGAATTTAACCAATAAAAACGTTTTTGTTTGTCTTTACAAAAGAAAGTGTCTTTTGTTTCTTTGTCTTTCAAGTCTATTGTGGATTCATTAGTCTTGTTTGATTTGCGAGTTCAGTAACTTGTGGATTCAAGTTATTCTATTCGTGGTTGAGTGTGGATTCATTCAACAAAACCTCCATCCCCATCAATACCTTCTTCCATCATAACACTTCCGCGTGCGAAAGGCTTGGAATCTCGTGATCTCCATTTGATCTAGCATAGGTGGATTCCGTGCTTACATCATCTGGTATCAGAGCTAAAAGCTCCTATATATCCCAGGTTGTGTTCATCAACCCTTATCCTTTTCAATTTTCTGTTTTGTTGTTTTATTTCATATAAAATCGAAAACCCATAAAAATTGTTCTTACTTTGTTTTGTTTGATTTTTGTTATTTGTTTCAGCATAAAATCATAAAAGCAAAATAAAAATCATATTTTTCCTTCTTGTTATTTTAATTTTCGAATTTTTTTTATTTAGACTAAAAGAAAATAAAATAAAATTTTCCATTTTTGTTTTTGCCTTAATTCTTTATTTCCTATTCCTTTGATTTGTCCTTGATACGTCTTCTTTCTTCTTATTTGCGAGATAGTCTTGAAGAAAACAGAGGACAACGATGGATGAATCTGATGAAGAAACCCCATACCAAGGCTTTGAAGAAGATTGGAGTCAAGGAGGAGAAGACCAATCCTTGAGCGATGGTGGGAATGACTATGGATGCCAGCCTTGGCGTGAAGATGCTTATACAGAATCAGACTTTGAAAATGAACCAGGCGATGAAGAACTTGAACCTGAACCACCAGACCGTTACACTACAAGCCACTACTGTCCTAAGCAAAGTTGGTACCAAGAAGGTGCTTCCTGCGGAGGAGAATCATGGCAACAAAAAGACGCCGACATGGAGTCAGATTGTGATGATGAGTCTGATGAAGAACCACCTCCAAGAATGGTGAAACCACAACCATTAAGGAGCACACCACAAATCCCATGGAGTGCCCCAATCCGAGCAACATTCCAAGCTGCTTACAAATCAAAAATCAGGTTAATTCTAGATAATGGATATAAATATTTTGGACCTGAATTCTTTTTGTTTGCTGGAACAGATTATCTACAATGGGAGCTTAATATGGATGAATACTTTGACTACTACTCCACACCCCACGAAGACAAGCTTCCAATTGCCCTTGGACAACTTAGGGGAGACGTTTTGAAGTGGTGGGAACAAGACGAGTATAGCCGATGGTATCATCAAAGACCAAAAATCAGAACGTGGGAGAACCTTAAGTGGAACATGTTTGAGAGATATTCTCCACCGAACCAAGCAGCTCAAGGGAGTGCAACAACCTTAGTCTCAGATAACAAATCAGTTCATGAGCCTTTGGAGACTAAGACAAAACCGGGTAAAGCCGAGGTAAGTACCAAAGAGATTTTTCAGAATCTTAATCAACTTTGTGAGCAGGCTATACACTTGGCTACGTCCATAATGAATGAGAAGGCAACAAGTACCAAAGAGAAGAAGGAGCCCACACAGAGCAATCTAGCCACCAAGCAAATCAAGGAGCCGCAAGCTGCAACCAAAACTCCTACACCGAATACCAAACCATTGTGTGAACCACAAGTCTCAAAAATTCAATGCAAGTCTTCTATCCCTTTTGAATTACGTGAGCTGACCTGTTATAGGTGTCAAGGTAAGGGACACAAAGCTAAGGAGTGTCCAACAAAACGAGGGGTGAACTCCACACCTCTAGAGCCAAAAGCAGAAAATCCCAAGGTAAGTGATGAGTTGGTTCATTCGGATTTTCAAGTTTTAAATGCTAGTATATCACACTTGTCTTTGTCAAGAGATGCTGAAGCAGGTATAGGAAATATAACGGAGCAAGCAGTTCAAGAAGATTCAGCCCTAGTCACAGATCAATCTCCTAGTTTTGCTCCACACGTCAATGAGAAGCAAGAGACTGTTTCAGCCCCACCAATTGAACATGTTAATTCTGTAATTTCTCCACTTGTTATTGATGATTCTAAGGCTGTTTTAATGCACTTGTTCCTTGCCAAAAGTTATGAGAAAATTGCAGGTAATAAGATGATACAAACAGATCAAGAAAACATGCCATCAAAGGAGAAGGAGTTCTCGGATCGAGTTCACCACCTTGGAGAACTAACACCAATGCTGAACGAACCTGTTGCCATAGAAGACAAGAGTGTCAAAGATACCTTTCAGGCCAGAGACGTAGATCCACAAACAGCAACACATCATGCGTGATATGATCGTAGATAGCAAGGAAGCTGAGGAACCAGAAGCTGAGGAGGAACCGGAGATAGTTGGAGCTAAGGAGATGGCTAAGGAGGCTCATGCCTACATTGTCGCCGAAGACATCAATCAACTGGAGGCTAATCCACACGTCGTCAACATTTCTATCCTGGAGAACAAAGAACCCGGTAATGATGACTAAGTGACTTAGGTGAGGAGTTTGTACTCTTTTTCCCATGTTTGAGTTTTGTCCCAATGGGTTTTCTCAGCATGGTTTTTAATGAGGCAGATGAGTCACTACGGCGAGTTACTTAGAAGTCGTTGCCATTGGGTTAATACAATTCACTATGGCTTAGTACTTAGTTATTTTAGAGGTGCACCGATTAGGAACCTTAGGGTTGGGACGCCTCGCTGTTTTTATTTAAATTTAAGACGCATTGTTGTTTATTTATAGAACGCTCTGTTGTTTGGGTTTCAGGTCTCTAGGGTTGATTATAAAACCCAAGTGACGCCTCCCTTGTTTTCTTCAGCGAAGAACTTTATGAAAAAAACCAGTATCGATTGTTTCTTCCCTCAACCTGATTCTTGAGTATTGTTCATTGAATCCGAGATTCTCATACACGTTGTGATCGAGAAACTCTTCTATTTGATTCTCTTATCAAGCTTAAGCTTACCAAGAGATCTTCTATCATTTATCATTCATCTCCTATTATTCACGCCACCATCACAACCTTCATACGCTGCTATTCTCCACATCATCATCACGTTCAAGTTCATCTACATCCCTATGTCAGCCGCTGCCCTTATCAAATCATCATCTTCACGCATTCATTCACCATCTTGCCTCATTCACAGCCTTTCCTTCGGAGTTGTCCTAGGGAGATCGCATCACGTGGTATCAGAGCCAACTCTGAACCAAAGGCTGAGCAAAAACCCTAACCCTAATCTCTTTGCTTTTCAATTTCGATTCCTTGTGGCATTAGGTTTTGGTTTGTTTCGATTCCTAGTTGAATTAGGATTTTGTTGCTTGCTAAAATCGAATTGGGATTTTGTATTTGCATTGATCTGTTTGTTTCTCATCTTAGGGTTTCGTTAATTGCCTAGAATTGTTGTTTGCTGCGTTAAATTTTTTCAATCTATTGTTTAGTTGCTTTGGTCGAATATTTTATTGATCGTGAGTCTTTTATTGCTTGATCACGTTGCTGTGTCATTTGAGTTTCTAATTATTTCATTAGAATTATCATTGCTGTGTCGTGGTCTTCTTTTGTTTTAATTGCTCTTCGTTTAGTTGCTGTCATTGGTCAATTGTTCTTTGCTTCGTTAGTTTAATTGTTTAATTGTTGCTGTGTCTTAGTCTTGCATTAGTTTAATTGTTCTTAGGTCTGTTTCTTTTCTGTCATTTGTTCTTAATTGCGAATTTTGTGTTGTTTGCTTTTAAAATTGTTTTGTTGGTTGCTGGAATTTTGGGATTCTTTTGGCTAGAGATTTCTTTTAAAAATCTGGAAATTTTCATGTCTAGAATCTTATCTTGTGAACAAGTTACTGCGAGTTTGCTGTGATTTTGTTTCAGGTACCATGGAGCTTTCGGCTGGGGCCATGGCAGCTCTCAACAAAGCAATGGCTGAACAAATCAAGGAATCAAACCAAGCCATTACAACGCAGCTCACACAGCAGATTGAGCGGCTCAATGACAAGTTCGAGACAAAGATGAGTGATCTGCTCAAAGATCTTAGTGCAAGTGGAGGAGAGTCTTCGCATACTCCAACTCCTTCTGAAGCAGTGCGTTTAGCTAAGGGTAAAGGGCACATAGGATCTTCCCGGAGACTCCAACGTGACTCAACACCTTCTGGAATCAGACCTAAAGCCAAGACAAACCGCAGTCAGATTTGGGGCAGAGAGACTATGTTTGATCAGAGGAAACAAGATGGCTCTAGAGTAGAAAGGCACCAAGAACGTCAACACCGCAGAGAGGAATACATTGCTGGGCATCGAGTCTTCACTGGAAACTCAGAGCTAGAATACTATGAGGAGGACGAAGCTCCTGATCACAGCGGAGAAACCGTGAGAAGAGACCGAGGCAGAGGCAATGGCAGAGACTATGATCCTTTGAGACAGCAGCTGAACCATATCAGGATTCAATATCCTCCTTTCCATGGCACCAATGATCCAGAGGTTTATCTAGATTGGGAAAGGAAGATTGAGTCTAATTTTCTGGTCCAAGGAACTTATGAGCTCAATAAGGTGAAGATCGCAGTTTCAGAATTCAGTGGCTATGCACTCTTGTGGTGGGAACAGCTGGGAATTACTAGGCAGCGACATAGAGAACCTCCTGTTACTACTTGGGATCAGCTTGTCACGCAGATGAGAAAGTGGTTTGTCCCTGCACATTATCAGAGAGAGATTCTTAACAAGCTTAGGCGTCTCATTCAGGGCACGAGGTCAGTTAGAGACTACTACCAGGAGCTGGAAACGTTGATGATCAGGGCTGATTTGAGCGAAAGTGAAGACATGGTAATGTCTAGATTCCTTGGGGGCTTAAACAGAGAGATTCAGGATAAAGTGGAGCTGCAGAATTATGAAGATGTACAAGAGATGGTACATAAGGCCGAGCTGATTGAATCGCAGATTAAGAGAAAGGTTGGGAGGTTAACTTTCACTTCTGACATCCCAAAGCCAGGAGAGCTCAGCAAACCGACCTATACCCAGGACTCTAAGCCAGCGACTTCTACAGCTAAAGAAGGGGTTAAGGTCGAAATTAAACCGAGGAGTGGAGCTTCTACTAGTCATATTAGGTGCTTTAAATGTGAAGGAATGGGACATTACTCCAGGGACTGTCCTAATAAGAAAATGTTTCTGCTTCAAGAAGGAGGAGAGATTGTTCCTCAGGAGGAGTCAGAGGTTGAATCAGAATTAGAAGAAGAAGAAGTAGCTGCTGCCGTGGGTGATATGTTAGTAGCACGCAGAACTTTAAGTGTTCAGATTCATCCAGACGATAGAGGACAGCGTGAGAGTCTCTTCCACACTAGATGTGTAGTTCAGGGCAAGGTCTGTACTTTGATTGTAGATGGAGGTAGCTGTACCAATGCTGCTAGTGAAGAGATGGTAACGAAGCTCGATCTTAAGACCACTCCACATCCTAGGCCATACCAGCTACAGTGGTTGAACAACAAGGGAGCCCTAACCGTTTCTCAGCAAGTTTTAGTCAAGTTAGCGATTGGGAAGTATGAGGATGAGTTACTCTGTGATGTGATTCCTATGAAGTATAGTCACGTTTTATTGGGAAGGCCATGGCAGTTTGACAGAAGGGTTCTTCATGATGGCTACACCAACAAGCAGTCCTTTGAGTTTAAAGGGCGCAAGGTCACTCTTCTTCCTCTCACACCAGATGAAATCCATCAAGACCAACTTCACATGAACCGCAAGGAAACAGAGAAAGTTTCTAACAGCCTCTACCTCAATCACAGTGAATTTTCTAAACTCTATGAGCCTGAAATGATGACTTTTATGTTTGAATATGAGGAATCCCTTGTTAGTACTAACCCCTCACAGGAGCTTCCTAGTGTTATGATTGAGTTATTGCAAGAACACAAGGACATCGTTCCAGAAGAAATTTCACCAGGCTTACCTCCACCTCGCGGAATAGAGCATCAAATAGACTTGGTGCCAGGATCTGCATTACCTAATAAACTTGCCTACAGCAACCAGATCAGAATGAAACCGGAGAAGTGCAATCTTAAGTCTTGGGAAGCATGTCTACCTCATATCGAGTTTGCTTACAATCACGCTAAGCATTCTTCTATCCTTTTCTCTCCTTTTGAAATTGTTTACTGGCTTAATTCCTCTTCCCCACTAGACTTGATCTCTTTGCCTTTGAAAGAAAGGGATTGTTTGGATGGCAGGAAAAAGGCAAGACCGGTGCGCAAGATTTATGAGAAGGATAAGGAGAATATCGAAAGGAGGACCAAGCAATATGAGCACGCCAACAAAGGAAGAAAGGAGCTAGTGTGGATCCACTTGCGAAAGGATCGTTTTCCAGAAAAGAGGAAGAGCAAGCTTATGCCACGAGTTGATGGACCAGTTGAAGTCGTCAAGAGGATCAACCACAATGCTTATCAGATTGGTCTCCAAGGTACAAATTTGAGGACAAATCCTTTTCAAGAGGGAGGGGATGATATGATCGTAGATAGCAAGGAAGCTGAGGAGGAACCGGAGATAGTTGGAGCTAAGGAGATGGCTAAGGAGGCTCATGCCTACATTGCCGCCGAAGACATCAATCAACTGGAGGCTAATCCACACGTCGTCAACATTTCTATCCTGGAGAACAAAGAACCCGGTAATGATGACTAAGTGACTTAGGTGAGGAGTTTGTACTCTTTTTCCCATGTTTGAGTTTTGTCCCAATGGGTTTTCTCAGCATGGTTTTTAATGAGGCAGATGAGTCACTACGGCGAGTTACTTAGAAGTCGTTGCCATTGGGTTAGTACAATTCACTATGGCTTAGTACTTAGTTATTTTAGAGGTGCACCGATTAGGAACCTTAGGGTTGGGACGCCTCGCTGTTTTTATTTAAATTTAAGACGCATTGTTGTTTATTTATAGAACGCTCTGTTGTTTGGGTTTCAGGTCTCTAGGGTTGATTATAAAACCCAAGTGACGCCTCCCTTGTTTTCTTCAGCGAAGAACTTTATGAAAAAAACCAGTATCGATTGTTTCTTCCCTCAACCTGATTCTTGAGTATTGTTCATTGAATCCGAGATTCTCATACACGTTGTGATCGAGAAACTCTTCTATTTGATTCTCTTATCAAGCTTAAGCTTACCAAGAGATCTTCTATCATTTATCATTCATCTCCTATTATTCACGCCACCATCACAACCTTCATACGCTGCTATTCTCCACATCATCATCACGTTCAAGTCCATCTACATCCCTATATACAGCCGCTGCCCTTATCAAATCATCATCTTCACGCATTCATTCACCATCTTGCCTCATTCACAGCCTTTCCTTCGGAGTTGTCCTAGGGAGATCGCATCAATGCGGATCAAAAGCAAAGACAACTCACCGTGTTGCCTAAGGAGGTTAAACCAACCAAGGAGCTTAACCAGGTAAGTGAAATTCAAATTCTTGTTCGATATAGGAACAATTTTAAAATAAGCCTTATTCTTAAGCACTCTGTTTTTAAAGGTTCAAATTCAAGTATAATACACTTGTTCTTTCCCTTGAGTGTTCATAAAGGTTTAGGTGAATTGGAGAAGCATAAAGATCAAGAAGATGGTGACTGTTAATCAAGGAGAGTACTTAAGAGTGATAAATCTATGATCATCTCTTAAGTTACTAAAGTGAATAAAGAGTTACCACGGTGAAATAATATGTTCGGGTAACTTTGGAAAGTGGATCGATACGCGGAACAAAGTGGAGCGGATCGGTACATGTTCTAAGACGCGGATCAGTTTGGTTATAAGGAACGAGGGACCCGCGGATCAGTCAAGGCCCGATACGCGGGACGGTCGAGAATCAGGCCGCGTATAAGAAAGACGCGGGACAAGAGAACATGCGGATCAGTGCGTGTGTTGGATCCGCGGTACGAGAGACAAGCGGATCAGTTTATCCGAGGCGCGGAGAGAAACGTTCAAGTGGTCCCGGTACCAAAAAGAGCCGTTGGACCACCTTGGACTGATCCGATTCAAAAAGAGAGAGTTGGACCACAAGTTGGACCACAATGCTTTTATGTCACCATCTCTTTTCACTTTGGGACCACTTTTCCCTCTCTCTTTGATCTGATTCCAACGGTCATATTGACCTTGGTTTCTCTATTTATAGCTTGGTTTATTCATTGTAAACATTAACTTGTTCTTAATAATAAAAATCTGATTCAAGAGTTCATCTTTCTCCCCTCTTTCCTTTATACAAAATCTGATTATTCCAAATGTAGAGATTAGGAGTTTATGCATTTAGGGTGATATCCATTTAGGATTGAACCCATATTATGTTTATGTATCTATCTTAATCTCTCCTTAATCTTTACTTAAATCTGTGCAAATCTCTTCCTAATCTCTCTTATATTCTGTCCTTAATCTCTCAAAGCTCTCTTGAGCATTCTTGTGGATTCAACCACTTCATTCGGTTGGATTCTATCTTTGGTGAGCCAAACTCACTCAAATTCCAACATGGTATCAGAGCATAAGCTCTTGGGTTGTTAGATTGAATAGTTATAAGGAGGTTTCCATTCTCCTTATGCGCTTAATCTAACACACATTCTTAATGATTCCGCTGTGCTTGTGTTGAAGAGATGCTTTGAAAAGATCTCTTCTTTGGTTCTCTTTGATTGTGTGAAATCTCTTTGTGTGGAAGCTCGTTCTATTGCTCGGAGAAAGCTAGAACCGAGCTTGTAGGTTGAAGACGTGAAAGCCCGAAGCTTTCATGAAGATTGAAGAATAAAGCTCAAAGCTTTTCATTAATGAAGGAGATGCTTGGAAGCTCTCCAAAGAAAAAGAAGGAAGCCCGTTCCATTGAAGAAGCTCGAAGATGAAGGTGAATGGTAGAGATCTCCCACCTCTAGAGCTCGTTGTTGTCCGGTTCAAACCAGTGGGAAAATGAGAGAAGAACTCATGGGATCTTGAGCACTCTCACCATGGAGCCGGTTCTTTGATTCAAGTAAGCTACAAGAGATTGAGATGCTTGCTTGTGAAAAATCCAAGTGTGGAGCTTGGTCATTAGTGTGAAGTAAGTGGGATTAAAAGGGAAGAATACCATTAAAGATTGGAGCTTTCCCTCTCCCATGAAGCTCAAGGATGGTTTACTCTCAAGAAGCCTTTGTGGTGAGGTTAGATGAAGGAAGGATTGATTGGTTTGCTAGAGAAGGGGAATAGAATGCAAGTGGAGATTGTCAAATGGAGACCATTGGAGAGGAGAAGCATTCGGCCAAATGTCATTCAAACCAATGGAAGCTTGTTTGGGTTATTTCCTATCCTTACTCTCTTGGTGAATTGATAAAAGAATGAATCCATGATCTATCCAAAGAGAAACCATTCATGAGAATAGAGAACATTTCTTAATCTACCCCTTTCTTAATCTTCAAAATCTTTATATACTCTATTAAACTCTCTACTCTTTATACTCTTTATAATCTCTATACTCTTTAGTTCTCTATTCTCAAACAGTTTGGAACTTAGCCTAAACACTAATTAAACACTCACCCAAATCCCTTAAAAGCTAGTGGTTACTCTCGGTTTATGATTGAGAACTCTTGTGTGAGAATCCTATCGGTCCAAGTAATGCTCTCTTGATCGAAACTCGCCTTAAGTGTGAAGCATGGTTACTCTCGATCCTTACTCTCTCGGGTTGATTATGATGGAGCACTTAAGGTCCATTTTTGTGGTGAAGAACATTGTGAAGAGATTGGTGTTTGGTAACATTGATTGGATGGGAAACATTGATGGGAATGGTTGGATTGCTTGGTGTTGTGTTTTTGGTATGTTTTTATAGCGGTTCTTGTTTGATTGAGCTATGGAACCAATGGACACTCAAGCTACCCAAGAAGATGTAACTAGCCTTTGAAGGTCAATCTTGAAGTCATTCCAAAAGAGCCAAAGGAGCCGTGAGTGGTGAAGAAGGGTTGATCAAGCCAATGTTTTGACGTTTTTCCGGAAGCTATAAGAGATTAAGATGCTTCGGTGGTGATTAGGCTTGGCGTTGAGGAAGGTTACATAGGCTTGGAATCCAAGAAGCGACGAAAGAGAAGAAATGGTGCTTGGTTGTGACCGAAAGGAGCAAGAGGAAACCGTGAGAAGAAGATTGAAGCTTAGGGTGGAATGATTCAAAGGGTGTGATGAGATGATGTGAAAGGCGGTCCAAGTCACACTAGTGTTTTGCGTGAATGGAGGAGGACTCACGTGGTTGTATGGCGAAATGCACAAGGAACCGAAAGCTCTACCACTTGGATCATAAGATCCGAATCATTCAAAGGAGGTGTGAAGTACAAGGAGATCAAAGAATCCAACCACATCCTCAAATACAAAAAGGGCTACTCTCTAAACTCTACTCTCATTTTAATTTATTTCATTACCTTAGTTCTAGTTCCATTTATGAGTTCTTTACTTTGATGATATTCCTTTGATATTCGTCATGGCAAATACTTAATCTTTTCTTCTTTATCACTTATTTAAGGGTAAAGGAGACCGTGAGAGCCTCAAAGAGCCTCAAAGAAGGAAAGGATTCATAGGAGGAGAAATCAAAAGGGCAAAAGGAATGAGAAGTGGTGCCGAATTCAAATCAAACCAAGGCAAGATCATTGCGTATGGCAAGCTTAGCCTTTGGTCCTTAAGGCGTCCCGACGACTAAGCTTGAGGGGGAGTATTAGAGAGGAAGCATGAAGAGAAGAGCAAGGCCGAGGCAAGAGTAGAGAAGCCGAGGACCGAAGCTCAACAAATGATCAAGACCTTGATTATGTTTCCCTAGATCATTGAGTTGGTACTCTTTTTCCTTAGTAGAGTTTTATCCCAATGGGTTTTATCTACTAAGGTTTTAATGAGGCCTCTCCTTGTATCTCCAAGTCCACACTTCACTTTGTTGTGTTTGGACTTGAGGGGGAGTGTTAATCAAGGAGAGTACTTAAGAGTGATAAATCTATGATCATCTCTTAAGTTACTAAAGTGAATAAAGAGTTACCACGGTGAAAGAATATGTTCGGGTAACTTTGGAAAGTGGATCGATACGCGGAACAAAGTGGAGCGGATCGGTACATGTTCTAAGACGCGGATCAGTTTGGTTATAAGGAACGAGGGACCCGCGGATCAGTCAAGGCCCGATACGCGGGACGGTCGAGAATCAGGCCGCGTATAAGAAAGACGCGGGACAAGAGAACATGCGGATCAGTGCGTGTGTTGGATCCGCGGTACGAGAGACAAGCGGATCAGTTTATCCGAGGCGCGGAGAGAAACGTTCAAGTGGTCCCGGTACCAAAAAGAGCCGTTGGACCACCTTGGACTGATCCGATTCAAAAAGAGAGAGTTGGACCACAAGTTGGACCACAATGCTTTTATGTCACCATCTCTTTTCACTTTGGGACCACTTTTCCCTCTCTCTTTGATCTGATTCCAACGGTCATATTGACCTTGGTTTCTCTATTTATAGCTTGGTTTATTCATTGTAAACATTAACTTCTTAATAATAAAAATCTGATTCAAGAGTTCATCTTTCTCCCCTCTTTCCTTTATACAAAATCTGATTATTCCAAATGTAGAGATTAGGAGTTTATGCATTTAGGGTGATATCCATTTAGGATTGAACCCATATTATGTTTATGTATCTATCTTAATCTCTCCTTAATCTTTACTTAAATCTGTGCAAATCTCTTCCTAATCTCTCTTATATTCTGTCCTTAATCTCTCAAAGCTCTCTTGAGCATTCTTGTGGATTCAACCACTTCATTCGGTTGGATTCTATCTTTGGTGAGCCAAACTCACGATCGTCTAAAGCCACGATCTCGAAGGGTAGAGCTCAGCTTTTGGTACCAAGCACGAGGTGACTGTTTGAGGCCATAGATCGCTTTCCTCAAACGTAGGACTTTGCCCGGAGTGACAGTAAGGCCTGGAGGTGGTGTCATGTACACCTCTTCATCCAGATCTCCTTGAAGAAAAGCGTTCTTGACATCCATTTGCCAAAGATCCCACCCAAGGTTTGTTGCCAAGGCAAGAAGGACTCGAACGGTATGGAGCTTAGCAACCGGAGCAAAGGTATCAAGATAATCTAGACCATATGTTTGAGTGAAACCCCGAGCTACTAGCCGTGCCTTGTGTCTCTCAATGTCACCTGAGCTCAGATATTTGATTGTAAAGACCCACTTTGAGCTGACCGTCTTCTTCCCTGGGGGCAAATCAGCTTCATCCCATGTGTGATTTTTGATCATGGCGTGGGTTTCATCACCAACTGCATCAACCCAGACTTGGTGTTCAATTGCATCTTCATAGGTTTGAGGAATAACCCCAGCATCAATGGCACAGATAAAGGCTTGATGAGATGATGGAATGAAGGCCATTGAGCAGGTTGCTTGAATAGGATGAGCCTCAGCTTGGCTGTTGTAATAGACCCGAGTATTGATCCAGTTAGAAGAATCACGTTTGAGCCTTGTGCTACGCCGAAGTGGTGGAGGTTGAGGAGAGCTAGAGATAGGTTCCTCCGTTGGTGGTATGGTCTCACTACCAATATCTTGGTCTTGCTCGGTTTCTTGTTCACCAGCAGGCTCTTGTTCTTCTGGAGTTGGAGATTCAGCCGGGTTTTGATCCTGGGACTGTGCTGTGGGTAACTCAGAGGATGTTGGTACTTCTGAGTTTGGTCCATCTCTTAAGTTCTCCAATAGGACTCGGAGAGTAGTTGCCCGGTCAGATTGTGAGTGGGAGAGATCACGGAGGTTTTCCCAACTCTGCTCAGCATAATACCCTTTATCCTCAATGAACTTCACATCTCTTGATACTAGAACCCTTCTCGACTCCGGGTTGTAACACTTGTAACCTTTTTGATTGATGGAGTAACCAATGAACATAGCCTTGGTGCTTTTAGCTTCCAACTTGTTCCTTTGTTCTCCGGGTACTAGAACAAAACAAACACATCCAAAGACACGTAAGTAATCAAGAGAAGGATGTGATTGGTTTAGTACCTCAAAAGGTGATTTATCTTGAAGGATTTTGGTGGGAATGCGGTTATAAGATAGCAAGAAGTCACCACAGCATCACTCCAAAAATGTTTAGGAACATTGGTATGAAACATCATAGCTCTTGCGACCTCCATTAGGTGTCGATTCTTTCTTTCAGCCACCCCATTTTGTTGGGGAGTGTATGGACAGCTCGTTTGGTGTACTATGCCATGTTTGTTGAGAAATTGCTTGAATGCTTGACTTGTGTATTCACCTCCATTATCTGATCTCAAAATTTTCACTTTAGCATTGTAATGGTTAGTCACATAGCTTTGAAAGTTTATGAATGCTTCTAGTACCCTATCCTTTGATGGTAATAGGGTAATCCAAGTATATTTTGATTTTTCATCAATAAAAGTCACAAAATACTTATGATTGTCACGGGAAAGACAAGGAGATGTCCACACATCAGAATGAACAAGATCAAAGCATTTTTCATAAACAGTAGAAGAGTTTGAGAAAACTGTTTTGCAATGTTTGCCAAGGATACATGCTTCACATTCATTGTTTGCAAAGGAAACATTAGGCAACATCAAACTTAAGGCACGAGTATGAGGATGTCCTAAACGAGCATGCCATAACGAACTACTAGTGCTAGCCGCAAATGAAAATACAGAATTAGATGAGCAAGATAAATTTGAAGATGAAGATCTCTTAGTATCTTCTAGGACATAGAGATCATTCTTTGTTTCCTCCCTTTCCAATAACCTGTCTTGTCTCAATATCCTGAAAATGTACATCATTAGGGCCAAATATAGCATAGCAATTCAAATCAGAAGTGGCTCTTTTAACTGATAAAAGATTTGATGTGAAACTTGGCATGTAAAGAGCTTTAGATGCTTTATCAAACAAGTTCAAGTTCCCAATGCCGTTAATTGGTACCCTATCTCCATTAGCAATAATCACATCTCCTAAAGCCGGTTTAATATCACTAATCAGTCTAGAATCGCTAATCATATGGTGACTACAACCAGAATCTACAATGAGCGGCTTGTTTTTAGCGAGATTAGCTTGATTAGCAAGATTGATATCAAAGACGGTTGAGGCATGATAGCTAAATGGTGAGATAGTGTTACCAGATTCTTTAAGAGTTTTGATGAGGGCATCTAGGTCAGATCTCTTGACAAACTCCGATGATGCTGCCAAGGCTGCGCCTTCTCCCTTGTTTGGTCGGTTAACAGAACAAGAGCTATCTTGAGTCTCCCCCACAGCCATTTGAGCTTTTGAAGCTTTGCGATTCTTCCAGTCCTTCCATTTGTAGGTTCCGGCGGTTGAGACTGGCCTGAGATGTGGATGGAGGAAATAGCACTTGTCCTTGTTGTGACCCGGTTTCTTGCAATGCTCACAAATGAGAGCAGGTCGGTCACCAGCTTTGAAGTAGCTTCCCTTGTTGGCTTGAGCTTGTTCTGCTTTGTTTGCCATTACCAGTTCTCCTCCTCTTCCACCACCAAATAAGCCAAGAGAGCCTTCTTCCTTCTGGATTTGAGCGCATACTTCCTCCAGATTAGGCAGCTTATCAGCTCGCAAGATGTGCTTGATGAGATCGTTATAGGCTGGGTTGAGAACCGAGAGTAAGGCAAAGACCTTGTCTTGTTCTCTCCTTTCATTAAGCACGGTTATCTCAGTGGTTTGTGGCCTCAGCATTTCCAGTTCTGCCCATAGAGCTCTGAACTTGCCAAAGAACTTAGAGAACTCCATGTCTTCTTGAGATAGATGGTTGAGAGCTCTCTTGATTTCGAATACTCTAGTGAGATTGGTAATGTTACCAAAGACATTTTTGAGCGTATCCCAGAGCTCCTTAGCATGCTCACAGTAGGAATAGGCTTCCAAGACTGAGATGTCCAGAGAGCTTTGCAAGATGGCAAGAACGGCTTGATCTTCTTGCATATGCTTCTCAGTTGTTGCGGCAAGAGCTCCTGCTTCAGGTGGGAAGGTTTCAGGCGGCTCGATTTGGCTCCATAGGCCTCTTCCACACAGCACGGTTTTCGCTGTTCTTGACCAGAGAAGATAGTTGTCTCCTCCCTTGAGGGTGACCGGAAGAGACACAATCTTATTTTTCTCCATGGTTCTTGAGATGACACTCTATGGACTGATGGATAACTCTATAAACCAGCGGATAATAGGATTTTGAGAAATCAGAATGGAAAGTAAGTAAAAGATTTTGAAAGTTCTTTGAGAAATCTGCAAGGAATAAACCACTATAACCTCTCACAACTCAGCACCCATGGATTTGAGGATTATTCAATCTCAAAGTGAGGAGGTTAGTATGATTTATTTCAAGAGCAAACAAAGACTTCTTGAAGATTTCCAGAAGTTTATTAAAAGCACAATGAAAGAACAGAGAATAAGAGATGGATAAAGAACTACGGTTTTCAAGATTGAAGAACAAGAGAAAGGCGAGCAAGAATCAGAGAGTTTCTTCACCAGATTCAGAACCTTGCTCTGATACCATGAAAGATTATGTAAATGCGGAATAGAGATTGATTTGTAAGAGAGATTCAGAGAGAGTAAGAGAGTAGACTCATGATTTCGAGAGAATAGAGAGAAAGAACTCTCAAGTGTGTTTTATTAATGAGCATACAAGAGGCTATTTAAAGACAACAAAAATAGAGAGAGGAAGAGCTTGAGACAGCTAGTAACGGTCACATGGCTAAGAGAAACATGTGACTTCTATTTTAGGCAAAGTCAGCTCCTTCCTTTGTTCTTGTGTGTCCATTTCAAGTAATCTCAAGTCAACTTGGTTTGAACCATTTTCCCTCCATAAGCTAACGGCCAAAAGGGGATTAGTGTGTTAATTATTACTAATCCATCTTGCTTGATCAATACACAATGCCTTCACGCCCAAGTTATGCTCTTATTATCTCTTTGTTTAACACTATCCCCTTGTTGGATTTCATTCAATGTTTTCTTCACTTCAAAAATCCTAGAAACATTTGACATGTTCCCATAGACCCCTAACAGAGTCTTCCATAGTTCTCCAGCTGTCTCAGCATACGAGTAGGCTGCAAGTATTGCTGGCTCAAGAGAACTTTGAAGAGCAGCTAACACAAACTGATCTTCCTGTTCCGTCTTGCTTCCTTCTTCCACAGCTACTCCTTTGTCAATGGACTCCACTTGAGGGTCTACATATCCCCATAGTCCACGACTCCTTAGAGCTGTCTTGGTGGTCCTGGACCACAACAAGTAATTTGTTCCTTTGAGTACCACCGGAATAACAACGTTCTTCTGGTTAGTATCCATGCTTCAAGAGAAAATACACCGTAGTAATCACGCCGGAATTATGAACTTCAGAACTTTAAGATCTAAACCTGCTCTGATACCATGTCGTAATTTGAATCAAACTCTCCTAATCTTCTCCTAAAACTCACGTCCAAAACAGAGAGAGAGAGAGGAGAAAGGTTGATGTTTGATGGTTTAGAGAGATAGAGAGATTTCTGAATTTTTTCTCTTCTTTTCTTTATTTCAGATCTTTACAAGTGCTTATATATCCAATTCTATAACAAATATCTAAGAAATATGATTAAACAACTAATCACAAATATCTAACAAATATCTAACAAATATCTCCTTTAGCCACTTGTAGATAACTTAGCTATGAAGTTGTTGTTAGTCACTTGAGAAGACTTTGCCTTGAAGACTTCTAATCATTGACTCAAACTTAGCTTAGGTCCTTGAATTTTCTTCTTCTCTGAACCTGAGGCACACAATCCGTGTGTGCTAGCTCGGTCTGATGACCTAGTGCACTTATCCGAGTGCTTCACATTATCTTCTCCTTGGTCCAGTAGGCTGATCCTCATCACATCACTAGGCTCAACAGGTAGATTTAGGTGGTGTTCTCTATTCTTATGAATGTGTTTCTCTTAAGCTAGATAAAGGATAAGACTTTAAGCAAGAGATTTGAGTTTAGAATTAACCCCAAAAAGAGTCTCCATGGTTGAACTGCTACTGGCCAGTTAACATTCCTCCCGAGAGCTTCCATTTGAGAGTATCCGAGTCTTTGTGAGTTCCCCTTCGGTTAGCTTCGAGTCTTTTGCTTCCACCAGCCTTCATCAAGTTCTTCTTTATTCTTTAGAGGCTTAGCTTGAGTTCCAATGGAAGATTTCACCGAGAATAAGGTTTGGTTTCCTCTTCCACCCGATTGAACCTCAGAGACACCCAACGAGCTTCTTCTCTTGCACTGTCCACTCGATCATCCTTCATCTAACCGCACCTCAAAGGCTTCTTGAGAGTAACCCATCCTTGAGCTTCATGGAAAGGGAAAGATCCAAGCTTTAATGGATTTCTTCTCTTTTTCTCCCATTTGCTTCACACTAGCGACCAAGCTTCAAACACACTTGGATTTTCACAAGCAAGCATCTCACTCTCTTGTAGCTTACTTGAACCACGATTCGGTCTTCACTTATACCGAACCCAACAATTTCGAGCTCCAAAGGTCGGGTCCCTTCTCCCTTTCACCTTCTTCTTCGAGCTTCTTCTCTAAAGGAACGATCTTTGCTCTTCATGGACTAGGACGTCTCCCAATCCTTTAGCTTCTTCTTCATCCTTCTTCTTCTTCATGAAAGCTTCGGGCTTTCACGTTTTCAACCTACAAGCTCAGTTCTAGCTTTCTCCGAGCAATAGAACCGAGTCTTCAACAACACAAGCAGCGGAAATAACCATAGAATATTTGTTAGATTAAGCGCATAAGGAAGATTGAAACTTCCATATAACGATTCAATCTAACATTTTTAAGAATCCAAGAGCTTATGCTCTGATACCATGTAGAGATTTGTGTGATATTGTCTCACACAAACCAAAGATTCAACCTTTGGAAGGGATTGAATCAAAGAATGCTTAAGAGAGCTTTGAGATTTAAAAGAGTTTAGAAAGAGATTTAGAACAGATTTAGAGGAGATTATAAGAGAGATTAAGAATAGATTAAGTGATGCGATCTCCCTAGGACAACTCCGAAGGAAAGGCTGTGAATGAGGCAAGATGGTGAATGAATGCGTGAAGATGATGATTTGATAAGGGCAGCGGCTGTATATAGGGATGTAGATGGACTTGCACGTGATGATGATGTGGAGAATGGCAGCGTATGAAGGTTGTGATGGTGGCGTGAATAATAGGAGATGAATGATAAATGATAGAAGATCTGTTGGTAAGCTTAAGCTTGATAAGAGAATCAAATAGAAGAGTTTCTCGATCACAACGTGTATGAGAATCTCGGATTCAATGAACAATACTCAAGAATCAGGTTGAGGGAAGAAACAATCGATACTGGTTTTTTTCATAAAGTTCTTCGCTAAAGAAAACAAGGGAGGCGTCACTTGGGTTTTATAATCAACCCTAGAGACCTGAAACCCAAACAACAGAGCGTTCTGTAAATAAACAACAAGGCGTCTGAAATTTAAATAAAAACAGCGAGGCGTCCCAACCCTAAGGTTCCTAATCGGTGCACCTCTAAAACAACTAAGTACTAAGCCATAGTGAATTGTACTAACCCAATGGCAACGACTTCTAAGTAACTCGCCGTAGTGACTCATCTGCCTCATTAAAAACCATGCTGAGAAAACCTATTGGGACAAAACTCAAACATGGGAAAAAGAGTACAGACTCCTCACCTAAGTCACTTAGTCATCATTACCGGGTTCTTTGTTCTCCAGGATAGAAATGTTGACGACGTGTGGATTAGCCTCCAGTTGATTGATGTCTTCGGCGGCAATGTAGGCATGAGCCTCCTTAGCCATCTCCTTAGCTCCAACTATCTCCGGTTCCTCCTCAGCTTCTGGTTCCTCAGCTTCCTTGCTATCTACGATCATATCATCCCCTCCCTCTTGAAAAGGATTTGTCCTCAAATCTGTACCTTGGAGACCAATCTGATAAGCATTGTGGTTGATCCTCTTGACGACTTCAACTGGTCCATCAACTCGTGGCATAAGCTTGCTCTTCCTCTTTTCTGGAAAACGATCCTTTCGCAAGTGGATCCACACTAGCTCCTTTCTTCCTTTGTTGGCGTGCTCATATTGCTTGGTCCTCCTTTCGATATTCTCCTTATCCTTCTCATAAATCTTGCGCACCGGTCTTGCCTTTTTCCTGCCATCCAAACAATCCCTTTCTTTCAAAGGCAAAGAGATCAAGTCTAGTGGGGAAGAGGAATTAAGCCAGTAAACAATTTCAAAAGGAGAGAAAAGGATAGAATAATGCTTAGCGTGATTGTAAGCAAACTCGATATGAGGTAGACATGCTTCCCAAGACTTAAGATTGCACTTCTCCGGTTTCATTCTGATCTGGTTGCTGTAGGCAAGTCTATTAGGTAATGCAGATCCTGGCACCAAGTCTATTTGATGCTCTATTCCGCGAGGTGGAGGTAAGCCTGGTGAAATTTCTTCTGGAACGATGTCCTTGTGTTCCTGCAATAACTCAATCATAACACTAGGAAGCTCCTGTGAGGGGTTAGTACTAACAAGGGATTCCTCATATTCAAACATAAAAGTCATCATTTCAGGCTCATAGAGTTTAGAAAATTCACTGTGATTGAGGTAGAGGCTGTTAGAAACTTTCTCTGTTTCCTTGCGGTTCATGTGAAGTTGGTCTTGATGGATTTCATCTTGTGTGAGAGGAAGAAGAGTGACCTTGCGCCATGGCCTTCCCAATAAAACGTGACTATACTTCATAGGAATCACATCACAGAGTAACTCATCCTCATACTTCCCAATCGCTAACTTGACTAAAACTTGCTGAGAAACGGTTAGGGCTCCCTTGTTGTTCAACCACTGTAGCTGGTATGGCCTAGGATGTGGAGTGGTCTTAAGATCGAGCTTCGTTACCATCTCTTCACTAGCAGCATTGGTACAGCTACCTCCATCTACAATCAAAGTACAGACCTTGCCCTGAACTACACATCTAGTGTGGAAGAGACTCTCACGCTGTCCTCTATCGTCTGGATGAATCTGAACACTTAAAGTTCTGCGTGCTACTAACATATCACCCACGGCAGCAGCTACTTCTTCTTCTTCTAATTCTGATTCAACCTCTGACTCCTCCTGAGGAACAATCTCTCCTCCTTCTTGAAGCAGAAACATTTTCTTATTAGGACAGTCCCTGGAGTAATGTCCTATTCCTTCACATTTAATGCACCTAATATGACTAGTAGAAGCTCCACTCCTCGGTTTAATTTCGACCTTAACCCCTTCTTTAGCTGTAGAAGTCGCTGGCTTAGAGTCCTGGGTATAGGTCGGTTTGCTGAGCTCTCCTGGCTTTGGGATGTCAGAAGTGAAAGTTAACCTCCCAACCTTTCTCTTAATCTGCGATTCAATCAGCTCGGCCTTATGTACCATCTCTTGTACATCTTCATAATTCTGCAGCTCCACTTTATCCTGAATCTCTCTGTTTAAGCCCCCAAGGAATCTAGACATTACCATGTCTTCACTTTCGCTCAAATCAGCCCTGATCATCAACGTTTCCAGCTCCTGGTAGTAGTCTCTAACTGACCTCGTGCCCTGAATGAGACGCCTAAGCTTGTTAAGAATCTCTCTCTGATAATGTGCAGGGACAAACCTCTTTCTCATCTGCGTGACAAGCTGATCCCAAGTAGTAACAGGAGGTTCTCTATGTCGCTGCCTAGTAATTCCCAGCTGTTCCCACCACAAGAGTGCATAGCCACTGAATTCTGAAACTGCGATCTTCACCTTATTGAGCTCATAAGTTCCTTGGACCAGAAAATTAGACTCCATCTTCCTTTCCCAGTCTAGATAAACCTCTGGATCATTGGTGCCATGGAAAGGAGGATATTGAATCCTGATATGGTTCAGCTGCTGTCTCAAAGGATCATAGTCTCTGCCATTGCCTCTGCCTCGGTCTCTTCTCACGGTTTCTCCGCTGTGATCAGAAGCTTCGTCCTCCTCATAGTATTCTAGCTCTGAGTTTCCAGTGAAGACTCGATGCCCAGCAATGTATTCCTCTCTGCGGTGTTGACGTTCTTGGTGCCTTTCTACTCTAGAGCCATCTTGTTTCCTCTTATCAAACATAGTCTCTCTGCCCCAAATCTGACTGCGGTTTGTCTTGGCTTTAGGTCTGATTCCAGAAGGTGTTGAGTCACGTTGGAGTCTCCAGGAAGATCCTATGTGCCCTTTACCCTTAGCTAAACGCACTGCTTCAGAAGGAGTTGGAGTATGCGAAGACTCTCCTCCACTTGCACTAAGATCTTTGAGCAGATCACTTTATCTTTATCTCGAACTTGTCATTGAGCCGCTCAATCTGCTGTGTGAGCTGCGTTGTAATGGCTTGGCTTGATTCCTTGATTTGTTCAGCCATTGCTTTGTTGAGAGCTGCCATGGCCTCAGCCGAAAGCTCCATGGTACCTGAAACAAAATCACAGCAAACTCGCAGTAACTTGTTCACAAGATAAGATTCTAGACATGAAAATTTCCAGATTTTTAAAAGAAATCTCTAGCCAAAAGAATCCCAAAATTCCAGCAACCAACAAAACAATTTTAAAAGCAAACAACACAAAATTCGCAATTAAGAACAAATGACAGAAAAGAAATAGACCTAAGAACAATTAAACTAATGCAAGACTAAGACACAACAACAATTAAACAATTAAACTAACGAAGCAAAGAACAATTGACCAATGACAGCAACTAAACGAAGAGCAATTAAAACAAAAGAAGACCACGACACAGCAATGATAATTCTAATGAAATAATTAGAAACTCAAATGACACAGCAACGTGATCAAGCAATAAAAGACTCACGATCAATAAAATATTCGACCAAAGCAACTAAACAATAGATTGAAAAAATTTAACGCAGCAAACAACAATTCTAGGCAATTAACGAAACCCTAAGATGAGAAACAAACAGATCAATGCAAATACAAAATCCCAATTCGATTTTAGCAAGCAACAAAATCCTAATTCAACTAGGAATCGAAACAAACCAAAACCTAATGCCACAAGGAATCGAAATTGAAAAGCAAAGAGATTAGGGTTAGGGTTTTTGCTCAGCCTTTGGTTCAGAGTTGGCTCTGATACCACGTGATGCGATTTCCCTAGGACAACTCCGAAGGAAAGGCTGTGAATGAGGCAAGATGGTGAATGAATGCGTGAAGATGATGATTTAATAAGGGCAGCGGCTGTATATAGGGATGTAGATGGACTTGAACGTGATGATGATGTGGAGAATGGCAGCGTATGAAGGTTGTGATGGTGGCGTGAATAATAGGAGATGAATGATAAATGATAGAAGATCTGTTGGTAAGCTTAAGCTTGATAAGAGAATCAAATAGAAGAGTTTCTCGATCACAACGTGTATGAGAATCTCGGATTCAATGAACAATACTCAAGAATCAGGTTGAGGGAAGAAACAATCGATACTGGTTTTTTTCATAAAGTTCTTCGCTAAAGAAAACAAGGGAGGCGTCACTTGGGTTTTATAATCAACCCTAGAGACCTGAAACCCAAACAACAGAGCGTTCTGTAAATAAACAACAAGGCGTCTGAAATTTAAATAAAAACAGCGAGGCGTCCCAACCCTAAGGTTCCTAATCGGTGCACCTCTAAAACAACTAAGTACTAAGCCATAGTGAATTGTACTAACCCAATGGCAACGACTTCTAAGTAACTCGCCGTAGTGACTCATCTGCCTCATTAAAAACCATGCTGAGAAAACCTATTGGGACAAAACTCAAACATGGGAAAAAGAGTACAGACTCCTCACCTAAGTCACTTAGTCATCATTACCGGGTTCTTTGTTCTCCAGGATAGAAATGTTGACGACGTGTGGATTAGCCTCCAGTTGATTGATGTCTTCGGCGGCAATGTAGGCATGAGCCTCCTTAGCCATCTCCTTAGCTCCAACTATCTCCGGTTCCTCCTCAGCTTCTGGTTCCTCAGCTTCCTTGCTATCTACGATCATATCATTAAGAGTAATTTAGAGAAGATATAAACATAAATGGGTTTGATCCAAAAGGATCTCACCCTAAAAACTAATCTCTCCTAATGTCTACATTTGGATAAATCTGATTTTGAATAAGAGAAAGAAGAGAGAAAGATATGAACTTGAACTCAGATTTTATTATAAAGAACAAGTTAATGAATTACAAAGGGAAATACAACATATTTAAAGAGAAAAAGAGCATATGAACGTTGGAGAAGATTAGGATCAGATTCATAAAGCAAAAGCAACATTTGGACTCTTGTGCTAAAAGCAACCTTATCCCTTTCTCCTTTTTATTCAAACGGTCTCATTTAATTTAAACCGGGACCACTTTAGATTCTTTACCGCGACTCAACACACACGGCCTCGGGACTGATCCGCGTGTTCTCCTCGATGCCACTCCGTTCCGCGGGTCAACCGTTCCGCGTATCATGTGAACTGATCCGCGTCTCGGTCCTTTTATTACCAAGTTACCCGAACATTAATTTCCACCATGGTAACTTGTTATTCACGTTAGTAACTTAAGAGATGATAAATGATTAATCTCTCTTAAGTACTCTCCTTGATTAATACTCCCCCTCAAGTCCATACACAACAAAGTGAAGTGTGGACTTGGAGAAACAAGGAGAGGCCTCATTAAAATCTTAGTAGATAAAACCCATTGGGATAAAACTCTACTAAGGAAAAAGAGTACCAACTCAATGTTCTAGGGGAATTCAATCAAGGTCTTCTCTTCGGCTTCACCTCGGCTTCACATAGATCCTCCTTTGCTTGCCTCGGTCTTGCCTCCATCTACAAGCTTCCTCCCTAATACTCCCCCTCAAGCTTAGTCGTCGTGAATCACAAGACTAAGATTGGACTTGGCGTTGAATTGCGCCTCTTTGATACTCGGCCTTGATGCTCCATTATAGTGGTTGATTTGCTCCATCCTTCTCCCCCTTAAACCTTGCAAAAGATTCAAACAAGAGATATCTTAAAGTATATGCAAATCAATCAACTCATGAATCGAACTAGCAATCAATGAACCAAGTAATTTAAATTGAGTAAGGGTTTAGGAACAGCCTTGTGATGTTCGGATTGGATCTTCTTTGATCCAAGTGGTGGAGTTTTCGGTTCCTTGAGCTTCACGCCACTTTCACCTTGTGATTTCTCCTCCATTCACGCCTTGGTAGAGTTTTCGGGTCCTTGTGCTTGAAAGCCATACACCCTCGTGAGTTCTCCTCCATTCACGCAACACGCTAGTGTGACTTGGACCGCCTTTCACATCTTCTCTTCACACCCTTTGAATCATTCAACCCTAAGCTTCAATCTTCTTCTCACGGTTTTCTCTTGCCCCTTTCGGTTACCACAACCAAGTACCATTTCTTCTCTTTCGTCGCTTCTTGAATTCCAAGCCTATGTAACCTTTCTCAACACCAAGCCTAATCACCCTCCGAAGCATCTCAATCTCTTATTAGCTTTCGGAAAACCGTCAAAACATTGGCTTGATCAACCCTTCCTCACCACTCACGGCTTCAAGATTGACCTTCAAAGACTAGTTACATCTTCTTGGGTAGCTTGAGTGTGCATCGGTTCCATAGCTCAACCAAACAAGAACCGCTACAAAACATACCAAAAGCACAACACCAAGCAATCCAACCATTCTCATCAATGTTTCCCATCCAATCAATGTTATCAACACCAATCTTTCCAACAATGTTTTCCACGACAAGAATGGACCTTAAGTGCTCATTCATAATCAACACTAGAGTATAAGGATCGAGAGTAACCTTGCTTCACACTTAAGGCGAGTTTCGATCAAGAGAGCATTACTTGGACCGATAGGATTCTCACACAAGAGTTCTCAACATAAACCGAGAGTAATCACTAGCTTTTAAGGGATTTGGGTGAGTGTTTAAATAGTGTTTAGGCTAGGTTCCAAACTGTTTGAGAATAGAGAACTAAAGAGTATAGAGATTTTGAAGAGTAAAAAGAAAAATAGAGAGATTTTGAGTTTAAGAAAGGGGTAGATTTAGGTGGTGTTCTCTATTCTCATGAATGTGTTTCTCTTAAGCTAGATAAAGGATAAGACTTTAAGCAAGAGATTTGAGTTTAGAATTAACCCCAAAAAGAGTCTCCATGGTTGAACTGCTACTGGCCAGTTAACATTCCTCCCGAGAGCTATTGACCTTAGTGCTTAATTGGTACTAAGGGAATAAAGAGAATGGTTGGAATAAATAAAGGATGGAGTTTGGTTCGGAGGATCTAGACCCGCGGTAAGGATACTCAAGGCGCGGGTCAACATGACATCGAGGATCGCATGTACCGCGGGACGAGTCCGGTACGATACGCGGGAAGATGTTGCCGATACGCGGGAAGGGCCAAAACTCAGCGTTCCACTCTTACCATCATGCGGTCAGCAACGGTCAACTTGCGGCCTCATCACGTGTAGATAAGATAAGAGGAGGCCGCATCCGTACCAAGGACAAAGACACCTTTATGTCGTCATTTTCACCTTTAGCATCAAACGGTCATGTGGACCTTCTCTCTTTCCTAGTATTTTCTATTTATGGATTGATTCCAATCATTTGTAATCTTATCTTGAAATGAAAATACTTTCAAGTTCAGAATCTCTATCCTTCCTTAATCTCTCTAATCTCCATTAATCTCTAAAACTCTCTTTAATCTCTTCATAATCTCTTCTAATCTTACACTTATTCACATAAATCTTACATGGTATCAGAGCCAGGTTCTTGGGATTCTTAAAAGTGTTAGATTGAATCGGTATAAGAAGGTTTCAATCCATCTTATGCGCTTAATCTAACCTACATCATCCGAAAATCTCATTCTAAATCTTGTGTTCTTGTTTGTTCTTTCTTTCTCATCCGAAAGGTTGAGTCTTTGGTTTGAATCTTACTTGCTTGAAATCTCTCTAAAGTTTCAAGCTTTCTTCTAGAATCGATTCAAAATCTCTCTAAAGCTTCAAGCTTTGTTTAAAAACAGTCTCAAGTCTCTAAAGCAAGGAGCTTTTATGGATAACTCAAAGCCTTTGGTGGTTCCGGTGATTCTCAAAGGGGGAAACTACTTACTATGGTCAAGAACAACTAAGACCGCTCTTTGTAGCCTTGGCTTGTGGAGTCACGTTGATCTCACAACTAGGCCCGTGTTTGACGCATCCGAGGAAGAAGATGAAGAGATCGTACAGGATCGGGAGGCTAGGTGGTTTCAAGACGATCAAACGGTATTGGCCGTTCTTCAAAATGGTCTCGAGCCATCGATTCTCGAATCATACTCCTATTGTGAAACCGCATCTGAGCTTTGGGAAACCTTGAAGAATGTGTATGGTAATATCTCAAATCTCTCTTGTGTGTTAGAGGTCAAACGAGCCATCAACAATCTCCACCAAGAAGACATGGAGTTTACTAAGCATTTTGGTGTGTATCGGTCTCTTTGGGCTGAGCTTGAGATGCTTAGGCCAAGCTCCATCGATCCGGTTGTTCTCAACGAACGAAAGGAACAAGATAAGGTATTTGGACTTCTTCTTACATTGAACCCGGTGTTCAATGATCTTGTCAAACACATCCTTCGGTCCGAAACTCTCCCAAGCCTTGATGATGTGTGTGCGCAAATCCAAAGGGAACAAGGCTCTCTTGGGCTCTTTGGTAGCAAGGGAGAGCTTCCAATGGCTAACAAAGGGGTGTTCAAGGGTGATGAGAGACGTTCCAAATATTGGTGTGAACATTGTAAAAGAAAGGGTCATTCTAAGGAGAAATGTTGGCTCATTCATCCACACCTAAGGGAGAAGTTCTATGCTGACCGTGCTAGAGATGACCGTGCAAGGGCAAACTACTCAACCTCCAAGAGCGATCAAAATCATCCGGGACCAGCAAAACAAGGAGGAGAAACAAGCCAAGGAGGAGACTATGTGAGAAAGTCCGATCTTGAGGCTCTCATCAAGTCCTTTGCATCACTCAATCAATCCGGTAAAACCTTCTTCTCTCTTAAGCCTAGTGAATCTCTTATAGTTGATTCGGGTGCTACTCATCATATGATTAGTAATTTGAATCTTCTTGAGAACCTAGGACCATCTAAGGGTAATGTGATGATTGCAAATGGAGATAACATACCTATCAAGGGAATTGGAAACTTGAACCTATTTAACAAAAGCTCAAAAGCTTTTTATTTACCGAATTTTGAATCAAATCTCCTTTCGGTTAACAAAATCACTAAGGATTTGAATTGTTATGCAATCTTTGGTCCTAATGATGTTCATTTTCAGGATATTGATTCGGGAAAGATAATTGGAGGTGGTGGTACCAAGGATGATCTATACATTCTTGAAGATTTATCATCAAACTCATCTAGTTCTATTTCATTCCAATCTTGTTTAGGAGTTGCTAATAATGCCATTTGGCACGCTAGATTAGGACATCCGCATTCTCGTGCTTTTGAAATAATGCTTCCAAATGTTTACTTTGATCATTTGAGTTGTGAAGCTTGTATCCTTGGAAAACATTGCAAAACCGTATTTTCTAAATCGTCTACTATTTATGAACATTGCTTTGATTTAGTACATTCGGATGTGTGGACTTCGCCTTGCTTATCTAGGGATAATAATAAATACTTTGTTACATTCATTGATGAAAAATCGAAGTACACTTGGGTCACTCTCTTGCCTTCTAAAGATCGAGTCATTGATGAATTCATAAACTTTCAAAACTATATTGCTAACCAATACAATGCCAAGATTAAGATCTTTAGAACAGATAATGGAGGAGAATATATGATCAATCGGTTTAAAGAGCACCTCTCCAAACATGGAATCTTGCACCAAACTAGTTGTCCGTACACACCACAACAAAACGGAGTAGCCGAGAGAAAGAACCGCCACTTGATGGAGGTGTCCCGTGCTTTGATGTTCCACATGAACGTTCCAAAATGTTTTTGGGGAGATGCGGTAATGCTAGCATGCTACTTGATCAATCGAACACCTACAAAGATCTTAGGAGATACTTCTCCATTCGAGGTATTAAACCAAACCCGTCCATTTATTGAACATCTAAGAGTGTTTGGTTGTCTTTGTTTTGTGTTAGTGCCGAGTGAGTTGAGAACCAAGCTAGATGAGAAGAGCAAAAGATGCATTTTTCTTGGCTACTCAACAACGCAAAAGGGGTACAAGTGTTACGACCCAATAACAAGGAAGACTTGGGTGTCTAGAGATGTCAAGTTCATGGAAAATCAAGGATATTATGGTGTCAAGGATAGAGATGAGTTGAAAGATTTAGCTATCCCGTCGGACCTTGGCTCAAATCTTCGATTCCTTCTTCAGCATCTTGGGAATCCTACTGAGCCAAGAGACAAAGAGGGTGAGATCACTCAAGCAACACCTACCGAATCTCAAGACACAGATCAAGAGTTGGTTCATGAGGAAGCATTGCATCCGGTTGGTCAAGATGAAGCCCAAGTGATTCAAGAAGAGTCTAGTGAACCGGTACTAGAAGATGAAGATGACACCACACCCGTTGTGGAGGAAGTAGAGCCTGTTCTTAGACGAAGCACAAGGATAAGGAGGGATCCGTCTCAATGGAAAGAGACTAGGGTCTACTACAATCATCAAGCGGTTGCGCATCCCATTCAAGCGGTTTGTTCGATTGACCTTTTGCCTTCTTCTCATCGTGCATTCCTTGTAAAGATTGATGAGCACACCATCCCAAGTTCTTATGAGGAAGCCATGGAAGATGAACATTGGATTGAGGCCGTAGATGAGGAGGTAGGTGCCATGGTGAAAAGTCACACTTGGGATGAAGCGGATCTCCCATTTGGCAAGAAGGCCGTGAGCTCCAAATGGGTGTTCACGATAAAGTATTTGAGCAATGGTGATCTTGAGAGGTATAAGGCGAGATTAGTTGCAAGGGGGTTCACTCAAACTTATGGAGACGATTATACGGATACCTTTGCTCCGGTGGCTAAGTTAAACACTGTTAGAGTTGTGTTCTCTTTAGCGGTGAATTTGGACTGGGAGCTTTGGCAAATGGACGTTAAAAATGCCTTCTTGCAAGGAGATCTCGAGGAAGAAGTTTACATGACGCCTCCTCCCGGTCTTGAGAAGTCTATTGTACCGGGGAAAGTGCTCAGGCTAAGGAAAGCTATTTATGGCCTTAAACAATCTCCGAGAGCGTGGTATAAGAAACTTAGTAGTACACTCAAGGAAAAGGGCTTCAAGAAGTGTGAACTCGATCATACACTGTTCACGTTACAAGGACCTCGGGGAATTGTTGTTGTGTTGATCTATGTGGATGATATGATTATCTCCGGGAGTGATAAGATCGGAATTCAAGAAACCAAAGACTTTCTCAAATCAGTCTTTGAGATAAAAGATCTCGGAGAAGTGAAGTATTTTCTTGGGATTGAGTTATGTAGGTTTAAGTGTTGGAATTTGATGAGCTATGCTCAAATAAAAGAAAGATTCAATCTTTGGAAGTGATTGAATCATATAAATGCTCAAATGAGCTTAAAGAGATTAAAAGAAGATTTTAGTGTAAGTTAATGATAAAATGGGTTCAATCCAAATGGATTTCACCCTAAACACATTAATCTTTCTTTGACTACATTTTGTATGAACTGAACAAGAAGAGTAGAGAGAAGTATGAGTCTTAGTACTCAGATTTTTATTAAGAGCTTATTAGATAAATTTATACATAAATGAAACACAACAAGTATTTATATAAGAAAATCAGAATGTGTGTTGTGTGTATGAGCTCCAACGGTTAGATTAGTGGTCCCAAGGGTGAGGGTGACATGAGGAGAGAGGGGAAGCTGATCCAAAACGTTCATAAGGAAAGGGACCACTTGAAGGTGCTGTTTTGGGACTCCTAGAAGGTGATAGTGACAGCTTTCCCTCCTTTATTTGAATGTTGTGGCTGTTGGTTCCCTCCATAATCTGAATTGATGTCTTGTGTGATGGTTCTAGGCTTCTTTTGTAAACTCTTGGCTCATGATTACAATGTAGCCAAACCTTCATAACTTGATCAGCCTTTGTGCTTCCTTGTGCATTTGCACATTCCAATACTCCCCCTCAAGTCTAGATGTAATGAAGATGGAATCCTAGACTTGAAGTGCTTTCTTTATTTTGATGCCAATCCTATTTCAATCCTCTTTTGGTCTTGGTCTTCATATGATAATTGCCTCGGAATTTCCTCGGCTTCTCTTCTTCCCTCTAATACTCCCCCTCAAGCTTGGTCGGAGAGAGCATTGGGACCGTAGGCCAAGCTTGGAAGCACAAAGACCTACCTCATTAAAAACCTTAGTAAAGAAAACCACTTGGGAAAAACTTTACTAAGGGAAAAAGAGTATAGGTTTTGTGTCCATTGATGTAGCTTTGGACTCGGTTTGATTTATTTGAACTTGACCCTTCTTGGTCTTCTTGTTCCTTTGATTCACTTGCATTCAACCCCTTTCTTTGCATCTAAGCCCTCTCCTTTTAAAGATCTTAAAGAAGAAAATCAGAGTTTGTGTGAGTGGGAAGTATAGTTATAGATAACAAATAAGTTGCTAGAAATGAACAATTAAACCATTTCGGATTTTAAAGTATAATCACAAGTAATTCTCAATCCTAAATCAGCATACTATCAATTCCAAATGTAAACATAATGAAAATGATGATAAGGTTTAGAAATAGCCTGATTTGGTTGAGTTTGGCCGAATGTTTGATGCTTCATTCGGTTGCTTTATGAGCTATCACCAATCTGTCCGATTTGGTGCCATTTGTAAAAATACCAAAGCTCCTTCTTTTGCACCACTAACCCACGTTACTTCTTTAGTATTGAGTCCAGTTGATGTCATAAAAATTGGCTTGCTGTTTGCCTTCATCAGTTCGCCACCCGAGACCATTTTCCAAAGACTGTCCAAACGCAGTCTAGACACATTCTGGCATTTTGGCTCTCGCTCCTTCTGTATGGCTCGGAATGATGCAAGATTTTCTCCCCCTGAAACTAGACAGGTTCCTCTAACTTTTTCATGTTGGGAGTTTTGCCTCGAAACGCCTCAATTTTTCACGCACGCCTCTTCAAGACAGATTTGCTGTTCTGGACCAGTCTTGAGACCTTGGCTTTGTAGCCTTCGGTGTTAATCGAATTGCTTCGGAATCACTTGGAGAATTTTCTCCACTCTTTTCTTGACCTCTCCATGGTCAGGCTTTAATTTTCCCGAGCTTCTTTCTTGAGTTTAAAATTGTTGCAATGAACCAGGTGAACTCGGAATTTTTCACCACAGCTTGTCTTGAGGATTTGGAACGGCTTGTCGATTAGAGAGCTACAAGTTCGGATTTTCCCTTTCGGGCTCGTCGATTATGTAGCCAACAGTTAGGATTTTCCTTTCCATCTCCTCCATGCTCGTGGCCACCATGTTTGTACTAAGTTTTGACCATAGAGAATAAGGGGTCCGGTCATAACTAGCACAAACTTGGGTTTCTTTAGCTCAATTCCACTCTTGGAGTTCCAAGTCTCTTATCAACCTTCCTTAACGCCAAGCCCAATACCATCCGAAGCCTCTCAATCTCTTTTAGCTTTTCGGATAGCCTCAAAACTTGGCTAGTTCAACCCTTCCTCACCATTCATGGCTACTTTGGCTCTTTGACATGGCTTCAAGATTGACCTTCAAAGGCTAGTTGCTTCTTCTTCGATTCCTTGAGTTAATTTTCACCTTGCACAATAAACGAATTGGATTAGTCATATTCAAATATTTAAGTTTAAAATCATAATCCGAAATTAGCCGAAATCAAACATTCAAATATTTCGGTTTTATCAATTCAATTTCATCATGATTTTAAACTTCTTATCTTTAATTCGTTTATAGGTTCCAATTTGCAAGCACAACATTTTCAAGAGATTAAACAATTTTAACCAACCGGTTTTAATCCTAACCGGATTCCCAATTCAAATAAAATCAAATGGAGGGAAAAATTTAGAACTCCCTCTTTCTTCCAATTCGGATTGGAAGTAGACCATCATGGAAGCTTGTAGCTTCTTGAAGAATTTGTAACCTTGAGTGGCTTCCTTTGAACCACCAAATCATCAACCTTCTTGATGAGTAGACTTGGGCCCGGATTCAACGTGATTTTAAATGCACAAAGGCATCCCACGGTTCTCTCCCATAAGACATTATCACGAGAGGCTCCACCATTTCCATGTGGGAATATCTAGAGGCTCCACCATCTTCTTTTGGTGGGAATATCTAGAGGCTCCATCATCTTCTTTTGGTGGGAATTTCTCGTGACCGAGAGTATGAGTCACCAAGTATTAGTAACCAAAGATTTAAGTAACCGAGAGTTTGAAAGAATAAGTAACCGAGAGATTTAGAGAGTTTGAAAGATTTAGTAACCGAGAGTTTGAGAGATTTAGTAACCGAGAGTTTGAGAGAGTAAGTAACCAAGATTTAGTAACCATGTTTGAAAGATTTAGTAACCAAAGAAAGCTTTGAGCTTTTAGAGAATTTATGAAAGCTTTTGAGCTTTAGAATTTGAGAAAGCTTTGAGCTTTAGAGATTTTGGGAAAGCTTTGAGCTTTAAAATTTGGGAAAGCTTTGAGCTTTAGAGAATTTATGAAAGCTTTTGAGCTTTAGAATTTGAGAAAGCTTAGAGAGCTTTAAAGAATTTATGAAAGCTTTGAGCTTTAGAGAACCAAGGATTTGAAACCAAGAGTTTTCAAACATAATTTCTTTAAAACGTTTTGAAAAATCAACACTTTTGGTAACCAAAAAATTTCAAAACTTTTGAAATCAACTTTTCAAATTCACTAGGATTTCTTCAAAGATTTTCGAACACAAAGATTTTCAAAACACTTTTCTTTAAAATAAACAAAATCCGGTTTTAAAGAACAAAAACTTCAAACTTTTGAAATCACAATTTTTCAATCATTTCAAATACTAGCAGCGGAAATCTACAAGAATTTATGTTGGGTTAAGCGCATAAGGATGATTGAAACATCCTTATACCGATTCAACCCAACTCACCAAAGAAATCAAAATTTTCTTAACTTTTGAAAAATAAAACCAAACCTCCAAATCTTCAATCCCAAGAGCTTATGCTCTGATACCATGTTGGAATTTGATGAGCTATGCTCAAATAAAAGAAAGATTCAATCTTTGGAAGTGATTGAATCATATAAATGCTCAAATGAGCTTAAAGAGATTAAAAGAAGATTTTAGTGTAAGTTAATGATAAAATGGGTTCAATCCAAATGGATTTCACCCTAAACACATTAATCTTTCTTTGACTACATTTTGTATGAACTGAACAAGAAGAGTAGAGAGAAGTATGAGTCTTAGTACTCAGATTTTTATTAAGAGCTTATTAGATAAATTTATACATAAATGAAACACAACAAGTATTTATATAAGAAAATCAGAATGTGTGTTGTGTGTATGAGCTCCAACGGTTAGATTAGTGGTCCCAAGGGTGAGGGTGACATGAGGAGAGAGGGGAAGCTGATCCAAAACGTTCATAAGGAAAGGGACCACTTGAAGGTGCTGTTTTGGGACTCCTAGAAGGTGATAGTGACAGCTTTCCCTCCTTTATTTGAATGTTGTGGCTGTTGGTTCCCTCCATAATCTGAATTGATGTCTTGTGTGATGGTTCTAGGCTTCTTTTGTAAACTCTTGGCTCATGATTACAATGTAGCCAAACCTTCATAACTTGATCAGCCTTTGTGCTTCCTTGTGCATTTGCACATTCCAATATTAAGAATGGTTTGCATATCTCCCAAAGGAAATATACATTGGACTTGTTGAAAGAGACGGGAAAACTTGGTGCAAAACCGGCTAGGACTCCATTAGAGGAAGGCTACAAGGTCATTCGAAAGGGGGAGCAAGGAGATGAAGTGTATGAAGACCCATCAAGGTATAGGAGACTTGTGGGAAAATTGATCTACTTGACTCTCACTAGGCCGGATATAAGTTTTGCGGTTAACCAAGTGAGTCAACATATGAAAGAGCCTAAGGTACATCATTGGCAAATGGTTGAGAGGATTCTTCGGTATCTCAAGGATAGTCCGGGCTTAGGCATTTGGATGGGAAGAAATGAGAACACCGAAGTGGTTGGTTATTGTGATGCGGATTGGGCCGGGGATAGAAACGATAGAAGATCAACTACTGGTTATTGTATATTCATTGGAGGAAATCTTGTGACTTGGAGAACAAAGAAGCAAAAAGGAGTTTCGGACTCAAGCGCGGAAGCTGAGTATAGAGCAATGAAGAAGCTAACTAATGAGCTTACTTGGTTGAGAGGGATCTTAGCTCACATGGGAATTGAATCGGAAAAACCAATGGTAATGCATTGTGATAATCAAGCTGCAATACACATTGCTACCAACTCGGTATTTCATGAAAGAACGAAGCACATTGAGTTGGATTGTCACAAGGTTCGAGAAAAGATCGAGCAAGGATGGACACTACCGTGTTACACAAGGAGCGAAGACCAACTAGCGGATATCTTCACCAAATCCGCAAGTCTTAAGGTTTGCAATCACATTCTTAGCAAACTTGGACTTGTGGATTTGTGATACACGACTCAGTGGTGAGTCCTACAAGGGATCAGATGAATGGCTTCACAAAATGGCGTTCGCACTCTTTTGTGAAAGAGATATGGTTGATGATGAGGATCTGACACGATGGCGATCGCTTCTCTCGTGTGGGATCAAAGGCAGGGAAGTGTTGATGCTTTGAAGTGCACCACAGAGTTGTGATTAAGCTCTGATACAGCACAGGAACTCAGCCTTGGTGAATCTCACACACAAGACAAAGAACAAAGGGTTTTCTCTCAA
This sequence comes from Draba incana, assembly GCA_963576765.1. Classification (NCBI taxonomy): domain Eukaryota; kingdom Viridiplantae; phylum Streptophyta; class Magnoliopsida; order Brassicales; family Brassicaceae; genus Draba; species Draba incana. Next base: position 17,770,010 of record OY755212.1, on the reverse strand, counting down.
GAACACTCAAGGAGAAGAAATACGGCGTCTTTATTGATAATCAAAGGTAAAAAAAAGGTTACACAGCTGCAGGGGGACTTTATATAGAGTCCATCAGCTAGCCCTAAGGCCCAAATAAAGCAAAAACGAAATAAAACACAAAGCAAAACAGAAAACAAAGGAAAAACACAAAACTCAGAGTTTTAAGCAAAATTCATTAAACCAAAAAAGGAAACTATGGTGCAGACTTCAACTTGAGTTCTTTGGACGTTTTTGATGATAGCTAGCAATTGGTGGGGCTGTTAGGACCTGCAAAGATAGTATAAATTGAATAAAACTTACCTGGATTCAGTTTAAGCTTAATTGGTGCTCCTTGATTCATTTCTTGTTCAACTTGGTTGCTTGCTGTTTTCTTGGTGTATAAATCTTCATGGAGTCCCACTTGAGTAGTATTTTCAGTCTCTTGAAGCTTTATGAAGTCCTCGACATCTTGATCTTGGTCTTGACTCTCTTGATCACTGTCGGAGGTGAAACTTGTCTCAAACGTTTCCTGCTGCTCCGAGGTCTTCTCTTGACTTCTAAGGGCCCCTTGACCTGATACATAAGATTTTATACCTTGGGAGGTATTTTGATCAAGGCTCATTTGGTTGAAAGCTTCAGCAAGCTCTTCTTCAGCTACAAAGTCTCTTTTGGGGCAGTTTGCGTCTCCTAGCTCTAATGAGTTCACAATGTCTTGTACAGCTAAGTTAAACCTCTTTCTCAACTGTTTAGACTTTGAACGTGTCATGGGACCTTCTCTAACTTCTGGTACAGGATGTGGTTCATTCGTTTGAATGGTACGGTCGATGTCCGCATCATTCCCTCCCTCTTCAAAATGTTTTGTCCTCAAAACTGAATCTCCTGGATCATAAGCAGACAAGTCAGCTACATTAAATGTATGGGAGATTTTAACCTCTTGTGGCAGCTCTAGACGGTAAGCGTTGTCGTTGATCTTCTCAAGGATCTTGAATGGTCCGTCGCCTCTTGGTGATAACTTGGAAGCTCTTTGTTCGGGAAATCTTTCTGGCCTCATGTGTAACCAAACCCAATCTCCTGGTTCAAATAGTACTTCCTTTCTTCCTCGATCAGCCTTGCGTTTATTCTCCGCATTCTTTTTCTCCAAATTCTCTTTTGCTTTGATGTGTAGCTTCTTGATGACCTCTCCACGGCTCAAACCATCTTGATTAACCTGTTCTGGCTGTGGCAAAGGTACAAGATCTATAGGAGACAATGGGTTAATTCCATAGACTATCTCAAAAGGAGATAGCTTGGTAGCTGAGTGAACAGATCGATTATAAGCAAACTCAATGAAAGGGATGCAATCAAGCCATGTTTTCATATTTTTCCCAAGAGTGGCTCTAAGTAAAGTTGAGAGAGTGCGGTTTACCACTTCGGTTTGACCATCTGTCTGAGGATGACAAGTTGTAGAAAACAGAAGTTTTGTTCCTAATTTTCTCCAAATGGTCCTCCAGAAATGACTTAGAAACTTGGGATCACGATCAGAGACTATAGTCCTTGGGATCCCATGGAGGTGCACAACTTCCTTGAAGTACAATTCTGCGGTTTGAGTGGCATCATTGGTCTTGTCACAAGGGATAAAATGAGCCATCTTAGAAAACCGATCCACCACAACAAATATAGAGTCTTTATGTCGAATTTTGGGCAACCCTAAGACAAAGTCCATAGAAACATCTACCCAAGGGGCGTTAGGAATAGGCAAAGGTAAGTAAAGACCATGAGGATGTAACCTGGATTTGGCTTTGTGGCAAACAATGCAACGGCCACAGAATCTCTCGACGTCCTTCTTTAGATGAGGCCAAAAGAAATGCTCCATTACGATGGCCAAGGTCTTGTCTATGCCAAAATGACCCATCAAACCTCCTCCATGTGCCTCACTAAGTATCAATTCTCGCATAGAGCCTTGAGGAATGCACAACCTCTTGTCTTTAAACAGAAAACCATCTTGTAAGTAGAATGCCTTGTAAGCTCCTTGACCGTGTCCTTGGTAACATTCACTTAGCTCTGGATCATCTTTATAGAGTTCTTTAATGTGTTCAAAACCCATTACCTTAGCATCCATAGTGGCTATAAGGGCATACCTTCTTGATAGAGCATCAGCAACCACATTTTCCTTTCCTTTCTTGTACTTTATCACATATGGGAACGTCTCAATGAACTCCAGCCATTTGGCATGCCTTCTCTTAAGTGATGTCTGGCCCTTGAGATGTTTTAAAGTTTCATGGTCGGTGTGGATGATGAATTCCTTGGATAACAAGTAGTGCTGCCAAGTTTCAAGTGCTCGGACCAGTGCATACAACTCTTTGTCATAGGTTGGATAGTTTAAAGTGGCTCCATTAAGTTTCTCACTAAAGAAAGCGACAGGTCTCTTCCTTTGATGTAGAACAGCTCCAATTCCCAAACCGGAAGCATCACATTCTACTTCAAACATAACCTCAAAATCTGGTAAAGCCAAGACCGGTGCTTGTGTAAGTCTCTCCTTTAAAGTGTTGAAGGACTGTTCTTGAGCTTCTCCCCATGAGAATGGTACATTCTTCTTGATCACAGCAGTCATTGGCGCAGCCACCGTACTGAAATCTCTAACAAATCTCCTGTAGAAACTAGCTAACCCATGAAAACTTCGAACATGTCCTATTGTTGATGGAGTAGGCCACTCTCGTATTGCTTTAATTTTCTCCTCATCAACTTGCAGTCCCTGTTTACTCACTACAAAACCTAAGAACACACATTGGTCAGTACAAAATGTGCACTTCTTTAGGTTGGCATAAAGGCCCTCCTTTCGAAGTGTTTTCAAGACTAACTCTAAATGCTTAATATGATCAGAATAACACTTACTGTAAATAAGTATGTCATCAAAGTAGACAACAACAAATTTACCAATAAAAGACCTTAGAACCTGGTTCATTAAGCGCATGAAAGTGCTTGGGGCATTGGACAGTCCGAATGGCATCACAAGCCACTCATAGAGACCTTGCTTGGTCTTGAAGGCTGTCTTCCATTCGTCACCCTCTCTCATTCTGACCTGGTGGTAGCCACTCTTTAAATCAACTTTGGAGAAGATGGTAGCTCCACTTAACTCATCTAACATGTCGTCTAGCCTTGGTATAGGGTGCTGGTACTTGATGGTGATGTTGTTGATGGCTCGGCAGTCGACACACATTCTCCACGTGCCATCTTTCTTAGGAACCAATAAGACAGGCACTGCACACGGACTAAGACTCTCTCTAATGTAGCCTTTCTCCATTAGATCACGTACTTGTTTTTCTAACTCTTTAGACTCCTCTGGATTCATTTTGTAAGCTGGTTTGTTAGGTAGCGGTGTTCCTGGTACGAGATCGATTTGGTGTTCTATTCCACGAATAGGAGGAAGCCCCGGTGGTATCTCCTCTGGAAACACATCCTTGTATTGATTCAAAACTGATTGGATCTCTGCGGGAAGCTCCACTTCTCCTAAACCTGTACTTAAACATTCTTTGAAAACAATTAGCAGCACAGTGCCTTTGGCACTCAAGGTTTTGCAAACATCATTAGCTCTCAAATAAAGACTAGAATTTCTTACCTCTTCTTCTTTGTTCATGTGTTTCTGTAGCTCATGAACTTCTGAAGGACTAAGAGGGGCAAGATTATACTTACGGTCCTTATGAGTGAAAGAATAGTGGTTTGTGCGCCCATTGTGAGTTGTAGCTCGATCAAACTGCCATGGTCTTCCCAGGAGAAGATGCCCGGCTTTCATAGGCACAACGTCACATATAATTTCATCTTGATACTTCCCCACACTGAATGGAACAGTTACTTGCTCATCAATCCTTAGCTCGGTATCATCATTAAGCCACCTTAGTTTGTATGGCCTTGGATGCTTGGTTGTTTGTAAACCTAACCTGTTTACCATGTACTTGCTAGCAACATTAGTACAAGATCCTCCATCTATAATCAGATTACATACCTTGTTCTTTATTGTGCATCGAGTGTGGAAAATGTTCTCCCTTTGAACTCTCTCCTCAGGGTTGACAATTACACTTAGCATTCGTCGAATCACAAGGAGCTCTCCTGTATCTGGATACTCCACATCCTCTCCAGAATCAGTTTGGTCTTCATCACGCTCATCTTGTGACTCATAGTCACCACTAGGTGTGATAATCATCACTCTTTGGTTCGGACACTCTCTGGCCATGTGCCCCCTACCTTGACATTTAAAACAAGTAATGTCACGTGAACGAGATTGACTAGCACTAGGAAACTTACCTACTTCAGGCTTAGAGTTTTTAGGTGTCTCGTTGTTCTTGTTCTTGAACCTAGTATCATTGGCTATGACTACAGCCTTGCCTCTGTCCATGTTTCGGTTGTTGTTTGCACTCCAAGATGTGTTGTTTCTGGTTCGATTGCTTAGAGATGCCTTGCGCTTGATTTGTTGTTCAGCTTGTACAGCTAGGTGTAGTAGTTCATGAAGTCCACTGTACTGAGCTCTCTCCAGCTTCCATTGAATCTTTTCTTGTAATCCTTCTATAAATTGTGCTTCTTCGGATTCTTCTAACTCCAGTTGATTCATTAGCTTCTCAAACTCGTCAAAATATTCGTCTACGCTTCTGGTTCCCTGAGATAGCTTACGAAAACGTTTTTGTAAGTCTCTATGATAATAATCAGGGACATACCTAAGTCGTAGGAGGAATTTCATGTCACTCCATGTAGCTACTGGTCCAAATTGTTGTCTCCTTCTTTCAGCTATGTTTCTGTCCCACCATGAAAGTGCATTATCCGTGAGTTGAGCTGCTGCTACAGCCACCTTCTTACGTTCCCCGTAGCCATAGCACTCAAAGATGTGCTCTAGACGTCTCTCCCAATCCAAGTAGGCTTCGGGATTGGATTTTCCAGCAAAAGTAGGCGGTGTTAATTTCAGTTCGTTGTAAGTCTCACGAGGCTCTACTCGCCTAGCTTGGTTCATCCGCAAAGGGTCTTCTCTGCGTTGACGTTGCCGCCCTAATGGATCAGGTGGTATGTCATCAGCCTCCTCGTGTTGGTCGTCTCCCTCTTCTTGTATATTTCTCCTCGCTTGAACATTCCTCCCTTCAGCCCTGTCCTGAGGTTGCTCCAACTGTCCTACTCTGTCTCCAATTCCTCTTATCTCCTGCCTCATTTCAGTTAGCATTCGCAAGAGAGCAGCCTGTGGATCTCCATCTTGATCACCCATAATATTCTTCTAGTGCTTGAAGAACCTTGCAGAGACTCAACAAACAAATCAAAGATACCACAGAAAATATAACAAACTCACACAATTCAGATCAAAATAGCTTTCCCAAACAATTAAATGAATGCACCAATTCTTTAAGCAAACTAGATTAACCACACAGCAACTCCAAACAAACTCTTTTTATGATTTTCTTTTACAAAGGAACACAAAAGCTGTAAGAATTATAGAGATTAAGAAAGAATTAAGGAGATTGATGGAGATTAAGAGAGATTAATGAAAAGTAAAGAGAATATGATCTTGAAACATTTTTATTTCTTTTCATTCAAGATAAAATTTACAATGATTGGGAACAACCCATAAATAGCAAAAACTAAGTTGGTCAAGATTACCGTTGGAAAATCTCATCAAAAAAAAGGTGAAAAAGGTGTCTCGGTCACTGCCCGATCCGCATGACCGAGTGGCGTCGAGGCCGTACGTCCCGCGGGTCCATAATTGCGTCCAGGTTCCTTCCCGCGGTACTGGATCGATGCGCGACCCGTTTACCCGGATAGGGTCCGCGCGTAAACCCGTTAACCCGTGCCGTGACCCGGAATCCTTCCTCGACGCCAGATCGATCCGCAGGCAGCTTTCCTCGATGCCGTCTCGTCCCGCGGATCCATTTGTCTCGTGCCAGACTGATCCGTCGATGCCCGATACCCAGACTGATCCGCGGCTGCCTTCTCCCGATGCTAACTCGACCCGCGGATCACTTTCTCGATGCCGATACGATCCGCGGGTTGATTTCTTCCCAACTTCTTATTTTCCTTTTTATTCTCCTTAGTCCCTATGTGAGTCCTAAGGTTAATACTCCCCCTCAAGTTAAACATAAAGAATTTATGCTTAACTTGGAGACTCACAACCATCACCTCATTAAAAACCTTATCAAAGAAAACCTCATGGGACAAAACTTTGATAAGGGAAAAAGAGTGTGATGATTGCAAGCAAGGGGTCTTCTCATGGATGTGTGAGATCCACAAGTCCTAGTTTGCCCAAGATGTTGTTGCAAACTTTAAGACTTGCGGACTTGGTGAATACATCTGCTAGTTGGTCTTCACTTCTTGTAAAACAAGGTAGAGTCCATCCTTGTTCAATCTTCTCTCGAACCTTGTGGCAATCAACCTCAATGTGCTTCGTCCTCTCATGAAATACCGAGTTTGTAGCAATGTGAATTGCGGCTTGATTGTCACAATGCATTACCATCGGCTTATCCGTTTCGATTCCCAAGTGAGCTAAGATTCCTCTCAACCAAGTAAGCTCATTTGTCAACTTCTTCATGGCCCTATACTCGGCCTCCGCACTTGAGCATGAGACTTCTTTTTGTTTCTTAGTCCTCCAAGTGACCAAGTTTCCACCGATGAAAGTGCAATATCCGGTTGTAGATCTTCTATCATTTCTATCACCGGCCCAATCCGCATCACAATAACCAACCACATCGGAACTCTCATTCTTACCCATCCAAACTCCTAGACCCGGACTATCCTTCAAGTATCTAAGGATCCTCTCCACCATTTGCCAATGGTAAACCGTCGGTTTTTGCATATGTTGACTAACTTGATTTACCGCAAAGCTTATATCCGGTCTTGTGAGACACAAATAGATCAATTTTCCCACAAGCCGTCTATATCTTGATGGATCCTCGTATGGCTCATTCTCCTTCTCCCCCTTTCGATCGCCCTTATAACCATCTTCTAATGGGGTTTTAGCCGGCTTAGCTCCAAGCTTCCCGGTTTCCTTCAACAAATCCAAGGTGTACTTCCTTTGAGAAATATGCAAACCATTCTTGAACCGACACACCTCAATCCCAAGAAAGTATTTCACTTCTCCAAGGTCTTTCATTTCAAATACCGAATTGAGGAAGTCTTTTGTTTCTTGAATTCCTTGCTCATCACTTCCGGAGATGATCACATCATCCACATAGATCAAAACCACTACTATCCCATTAGGACCTTGAAGTGTGAAAAGTGTGTGGTCCAACTCACATTTCTTGAATCCTCTTTCTTTGAGTGTTGAACTAAGCTTCTTATACCAAGCTCTTGGTGATTGTTTCAATCCGTAGATGGCCTTGTTTAACTTGAGAACCTTTCCCGGTGCTATAGAGGTCTCAAGTCCGGGTGGTGGTGTCATATACACCTCTTCCTCAAGATCTCCTTGTAAGAAAGCATTCTTTACGTCCATTTGCCATAGATCCCAATCTAGGTTTGCCGCCAAAGAGAACACAACTCTCACTGTGTTGAGCTTTGCAACCGGAGCAAATGTATCCGTGTAGTCATCTCCATATGTTTGGGTGAACCCTCTAGCCACCAACCTTGCCTTATACCTCTCAAGATCTCCATTACTCAAGTATTTTATTGTGAAGACCCATTTGGAGCTCACAGTTCTCTTGCCTTCGGGAAGATCGGCTTCATCCCAAGTATGGTTCTTAACCATAGCTCCAACCTCATCATCTACCGCTTCTACCCAATTCTCATCTTCCATAGCTTCCTCAAATGTCTTAGGGATTGTATACTTATCTATCTTCGTCACAAACGCTCTATGAGAAGATGGTAAAAGGGCGAGCGAACACACCGCTTGGATTGGATGAGCTACGGCTTGGTTGTTGAAATACACACGACTCTCTTTCCATTGAGAGGGGTCTTTTCTTACTCTTGTGCTTCTCCTCAAAACCGGTTCAACAACTTCTTCTTGAATTTCAACATCCGGAGCTTCTTCTTGAACTTGTCCTTGCTCAACCAAAACCTCTTCTTGACTAGCTTCCTCTTGAACCAAATCTTGAGCTTCCTCTTCTTGAACTGATAGATCCTTGTTGTTGCTACTCATATTGTCTCTTGGCTCAGGATTCCCAAGATTTTGAAGAAGGAATCGTAAGTTTGAGCCAAGGTCCGACGGAGTAGCCAAATCACTCAATTCACCGCGATCTTTGACACTATAAAATCCTTGATTCTCAAGGAACTTCACATCCCTAGATACAAAAGTCTTCCTTGAAACCGGATCGTAACACTTGTATCCCTTTTGTGTTGAGGAGTATCCAAGAAAGATGCATCTTGTGCTCTTTGGTTCTAGCTTGTCCCTTAGTTCCCTAGGTACAAAAACAAAGCAAACACACCCAAAGACTTTCAAATGATCGAGAAAGGGTTTAGTTTTATTGAGTACCTCAAATGGTGAGATGTCATCAAGAATCTTCGTGGGAGTTCGATTTATCAAGTAACAAGCGGTCATGACCGCATCTCCCCAAAATCTTCTTGGTACATTCATATGGAACATCATAGCTCTTGAAACCTCCATTAGGTGCCGATTCTTTCTTTCGGCAACACCATTTTGTTGAGGAGTGTAAGGACAAGTCGTTTGATGCACAATGCCGAGTCTAGCTAGGTGATCTTTGAATTTGTTGCTCATGTATTCACCACCATTATCTGTTCTAAAAATCTTAATCTTGGCATTGTAATTGTTAGCAATATAAGCTTGGAAATTCTCAAATGCATCAAGAACTCTATCTTTAGAGGGTAATAGAGTAAGCCAAGTGTACTTTGATTTTTCATCTATGAATGTGACAAAGTATTTATTGTTATCTCTAGATGAGCAAGGTGAAGTCCAAACATCCGAATGCACAAGATCAAAGCAATTTTCATAGATTGTAGATGACTTAGTAAAAACGGTTTTGCAATGTTTTCCGAGAATACAAGATTCACAAGATAAATGATTAAAAACAACATTTGGAAGCATTATTTCAAGAGCCCGAGAATGGGGATGTCCTACTCTAGCATGCCATATCGCATTATTTGCTTTTCCTAAACAAGTTTGAAATTGAAAAACACTTGATGAGCTTGGTGATAAATCTTCTAAGACATAGAGATCATCCTTGGTGCCACCACCTCCTATCACTTTTCCGGATTTAATATCCTGAAAATGGAAGTCATTAGGACCAAAGATTGCATAACAATTCAAGTCACTAGTCATTCTTTTAACGGAAAGCAAATTCGATTCAAAATTCGGCATGTAAAAGGCTCTAGAGTTTCTATTAAATAGATTCAAGTTCCCAATTCCTTTGATAGGTATATTTTCACCATTTGCAATCATCACATTTCCTCTAGAGGGTTCCAATTTTTCAAGCAAGTTCAAGTTACTAATCATATGATGAGATGCACCCGAATCAACCACAAGAGAGTTACTAGGTTTACGAGTGTAGAAAGTTTTACCGGACTCCTTGAGTGAAGCAATTGACTTGATAAGAGATTCCAAGTCGGACTTCCTCACGTAATCCCCTTGGACCGCATCGTCTCCTATCTTAATCGGTGTTGAGGGTTGGCTCCTTGGTTGGTCCACATGATCTTGCCTCGCCGAAGTATAATTGGCTCTTGAGTAGCCTCTTGAGTATCCCGGTCTTGGTGTCGGCCTAAGATGAGGATTAAGCAACCAACACTTCTCCTTTGAGTGACCCTCCTTCTTGCAATGTTCACACTTGAGATCCGGGTTGAAATGTTTGCCCTTATAGTTCCGGTTATCGTTGCGGTTGTAAGCTCCGGCATTGGCCATCGGAAGCTCCCCCTTACCGCCAAATAATCCATGAGTCCCTTGCTCCCTTTGAATTTGAGAACACACATCCTCAATACTTGGTAGCTTTTCCGACCTTAGAATGTGTTTGATAAGGTCATTGTACGCCGGGTTTAGGGTGAGAAGCAACCCAAAGACCTTATCTTGCTCTTTCCTCTCATTCAACACACACGGATCAATGGAGCTTGGTCTCAACATGTCAAGTTCCGACCATAAAGACCGATACTTTCCCAAATGCTTAGTGAACTCCATGTCCTCTTGATGAAGATTGTTGATAGCTTTCTTCACTTCAAACACACGAGCCAAATTCGAGACATTTCCATATACATTCTTCAATGTCTCCCATAGTTCAAAGGCTGTCTCACAATATGAATATGCTTCAAGGATGGATGGATCAATGCCATTTTGGAGTACCGCCAAGACCGTTTGGTCTTCTTGAAACCATTTTGCTTCTCTAGCTTTCTTGGCGGCTTCATCTTCTTTCTCCTTTTCCACCGATTCAGACTCAAAGATTGGTCTTAGTGAGAGATCAACATGCTCCCATAAACCTCTTCCACATAGAGCCGTTTTGGTCGTTCTAGACCACAACAAGTAATTTTCTCCTTTGAGAATCACCGGAACCACCAACGCCTTAGAACTCTCCGATGAAGTCATCTTCCTCTTCGATTTTGTTACTTGGCCGAAAGAAACCTACAAAAGATTGAAGCTTCCAACCAACCAACAATGTTTCACACCGAAAGTTTCAAACTTTCAAAGACTTATCACCAATACCAACAACGGACTAAGAGTTTTTGTGATTTTGATGAGGATTTGAAACCTTTAGAACCGATTTGTGATTATCTTTTAGATGTTTGTTAAGGCAAGCGCATAAAGAGTATAGAAAAACTCAATATAACGATTTGACCTAGCAATTTAAAGAACACCTCACAAATCGGAGAGATTAAGAAGTTTGTAAGAGATTTAGTAGAGATTCAAAGACTCAAATGATCGAACACGCTCTGATACCATGTAAGAATTATAGAGATTAAGAAAGAATTAAGGAGATTGATGGAGATTAAGAGAGATTAATGAAAAGTAAAGAGAATATGATCTTGAAACATTTTTATTTCTTTTCATTCAAGATAAAATTTACAATGATTGGGAACAACCCATAAATAGCAAAAACTAAGTTGGTCAAGATGACCGTTGGAAAATCTCATCAAAAAAAAGGTGAAAAAGGTGTCTCGGTCACTGCCCGATCCGCATGACCGAGTGGCGTCGAGGCCGTACGTCCCGCGGGTCCATAATTGCGTCCAGGTTCCTTCCCGCGGTACTGGATCGATGCGCGACCCGTTTACCCGGATAGGGTCCGCGCGTAAACCCGTTAACCCGTGCCGTGACCCGGAATCCTTCCTCGACGCCAGATCGATCCGCAGGCAGCTTTCCTTGATGCCGTCTCGTCCCGCGGATCCATTTGTCTCGTGCCAGACTGATCCGTCGATGCCCGATACCCAGACTGATCCGCGGCTGCCTTCTCCCGATGCTAACTCGACCCGCGGATCACTTTCTCGATGCCGATACGATCCGCGGGTTGATTTCTTCCCAACTTCTTATTTTCCTTTTTATTCTCCTTAGTCCCAATGTGAGTCCTAAGGTTAATAAAAGCAATAACAAAGCACTTAAACAGCAAAGAAACACAATTGAAACAGTTTTTATGGGTTTTGGGATTTAAGGGAAACAACTAAATGAAACAAGCAAAACAGAAACAATCTAACAAGGCAACAAAACCAACTTTTTATTGGATTTTTCGTTTTTATGCAAACTGAACTATCAAAACAAACTAATAAGCAAATAAAAATGATGTTTAGGTTTTTTTTTTTATATTAAGAATCAAACTGCAGAAAACTGTAAGAATTATAGAGATTAAGAAAGAATTAAGGAGATTGATGGAGATTAAGAGAGATTAATGAAAAGTAAAGAGAATATGATCTTGAAACATTTTTATTTCTTTTCATTCAAGATAAAATTTACAATGATTGGGAACAACCCATAAATAGCAAAAACTAAGTTGGTCAAGATGACCGTTGGAAAATCTCATCAAAAAAAGGTGAAAAAGGTGTCTCGGTCACTGCCCGATCCGCATGACCGAGTGGCGTCGAGGCCGTACGTCCCGCGGGTCCATAATTGCGTCCAGGTTCCTTCCCGCGGTACTGGATCGATGCGCGACCCGTTTACCCGGATAGGGTCCGCGCGTAAACCCGTTAACCCGTGCCGTGACCCGGAATCCTTCCTCGACGCCAGATCGATCCGCAGGCAGCTTTCCTCGATGCCGTCTCGTCCCGCGGATCCATTTGTCTCGTGCCAGACTGATCCGTCGATGCCCGATACCCAGACTGATCCGCGGCTGCCTTCTCCCGATGCTAACTCGACCCGCGGATCACTTTCTCGATGCCGATACGATCCGCGGGTTGATTTCTTCCCAACTTCTTATTTTCCTTTTTATTCTCCTTAGTCCCTATGTGAGTCCTAAGGTTAATACTCCCCCTCAAGTTAAACATAAAGAATTTATGCTTAACTTGGAGACTCACAACCATCACCTCATTAAAAACCTTATCAAAGAAAACCTCATGGGACAAAACTTTGATAAGGGAAAAAGAGTGTGATGATTGCAAGCAAGGGGTCTTCTCATGGATGTGTGAGATCCACAAGTCCTAGATTGCCAAAGATGTTGTTGCAAACTTTAAGACTTGCGGACTTGGTGAATACATCTGCTAGTTGGTCTTCACTTCTTGTAAAACAAGGTAGAGTCCATCCTTGTTCAATCTTCTCTCGAACCTTGTGGCAATCAACCTCAATGTGCTTCGTCCTCTCATGAAATACCGAGTTTGTAGCAATGTGAATTGCGGCTTGATTGTCACAATGCATTACCATCGGCTTATCCGTTTCGATTCCCAAGTGAGCTAAGATTCCTCTCAACCAAGTAAGCTCATTTGTCAACTTCTTCATGGCCCTATACTCGGCCTCCGCACTTGAGCATGAGACTTCTTTTTGTTTCTTAGTCCTCCAAGTGACCAAGTTTCCACCGATGAAAGTGCAATATCCGGTTGTAGATCTTCTATCATTTCTATCACCGGCCCAATCCGCATCACAATAACCAACCACATCGGAACTCTCATTCTTACCCATCCAAACTCCTAGACCCGGACTATCCTTCAAGTATCTAAGGATCCTCTCCACCATTTGCCAATGGTAAACCGTCGGTTTTTGCATATGTTGACTAACTTGATTTACCGCAAAGCTTATATCCGGTCTTGTGAGACACAAATAGATCAATTTTCCCACAAGCCGTCTATATCTTGATGGATCCTCGTATGGCTCATTCTCCTTCTCCCCCTTTCGATCGCCCTTATAACCATCTTCTAATGGGGTTTTAGCCGGCTTAGCTCCAAGCTTCCCGGTTTCCTTCAACAAATCCAAGGTGTACTTCCTTTGAGAAATATGCAAACCATTCTTGAACCGACACACCTCAATCCCAAGAAAGTATTTCACTTCTCCAAGGTCTTTCATTTCAAATACCGAATTGAGGAAGACTCAAATGATCGAACACTCTCTGATACCATGTAAGAATTATAGAGATTAAGAAAGAATTAAGGAGATTGATGGAGATTAAGAGAGATTAATGAAAAGTAAAGAGAATATGATCTTGAAACATTTTTATTTCTTTTCATTCAAGATAAAATTTACAATGATTGGGAACAACCCATAAATAGCAAAAACTAAGTTGGTCAAGATGACCGTTGGAAAATCTCATCAAAAAAAGGTGAAAAAGGTGTCTCGGTCACTGCCCGATCCGCATGACCGAGTGGCGTCGAGGCCGTACGTCCCGCGGGTCCATAATTGCGTCCATGTTCCTTCCCGCGGTACTGGATCGATGCGCGACCCGTTTACCCGGATAGGGTCCGCGCGTAAACCCGTTAACCCGTGCCGTGACCCGGAATCCTTCCTCGACGCCAGATCGATCCGCAGGCAGCTTTCCTCGATGCCGTCTCGTCCCGCGGATCCATTTGTCTCGTGCCAGACTGATCCGTCGATGCCCGATACCCAGACTGATCCGCGGCTGCCTTCTCCCGATGCTAACTCGACCCGCGGATCACTTTCTCGATGCCGATACGATCCGCGGGTTGATTTCTTCCCAACTTCTTATTTTCCTTTTTATTCTCCTTAGTCCCAATGTGAGTCCTAAGGTTAATAAAAACAAGCAAAACAAGATTGAATCAAATTCAAGCAGAAACAAAGCTAGAGATAGAGTGGATAGAAAACCAAAGGTAGGAACCTTTGGCTCTGATACCAGATGATACACGACTCAGTGGTGAGTCCTACAAGGGATCAGATGAATGGCTTCACAAAATGGCGTTCGCACTCTTTTGTGAAAGAGATATGGTTGATGATGAGGATCTGACACGATGGCGATCGCTTCTCTCGTGTGGGATCAAAGGCAGGGAAGTGTTGATGCTTTGAAGTGCACCACAGAGTTGTGATTAAGCTCTGATACAGCACAGGAACTCAGCCTTGGTGAATCTCACACACAAGACAAAGAACAAAGGGTTTTCTCTCAAGAACACTCAAGGAGAAGAAATACGGCGTCTTTATTGATAATCAAAGGTAAAAAAAAGGTTACACAGCTGCAGGGGGACTTTATATAGAGTCCATCAGCTAGCCCTAAGGCCCAAATAAAGCAAAAACGAAATAAAACACAAAGCAAAACAGAAAACAAAGGAAAAACACAAAACTCAGAGTTTTAAGCAAAATTCATTAAACCAAAAAAGGAAACTATGGTGCAGACTTCAACTTGAGTTCTTTGGACGTTTTTGATGATAGCTAGCCATTGGTGGGGCTGTTAGGACCTGCAAAGATAGTATAAATTGAATAAAACTTACCTGGATTCAGTTTAAGCTTAATTGGTGCTCCTTGATTCATTTCTTGTTCAACTTGGTTGCTTGCTGTTTTCTTGGTGTATAAATCTTCATGGAGTCCCACTTGAGTAGTATTTTCAGTCTCTTGAAGCTTTATGAAGTCCTCGACATCTTGATCTTGGTCTTGACTCTCTTGATCACTGTCGGAGGTGAAACTTGTCTCAAACGTTTCCTGCTGCTCCGAGGTCTTCTCTTGACTTCTAAGGGCCCCTTGACCTGATACATAAGATTTTATACCTTGGGAGGTATTTTGATCAAGGCTCATTTGGTTGAAAGCTTCAGCAAGCTCTTCTTCAGCTACAAAGTCTCTTTTGGGGCAGTTTGCGTCTCCTAGCTCTAATGAGTTCACAATGTCTTGTACAGCTAAGTTAAACCTCTTTCTCAACTGTTTAGACTTTGAACGTGTCATGGGACCTTCTCTAACTTCTGGTACAGGATGTGGTTCATTCGTTTGAATGGTACGGTCGATGTCCGCATCAATTTGACCCATCCGTAGTAGAACCCTTACTTGCAATCATCACACTCTTTTTCCCTCAATAGAGCTTTGTCCCATGTGGTTTTCTTTATTGAGGTTTTTAATGAGGTGATGGTTGTGAGCTTCCAAACTTAACATAAATCCTTTATGTTAAGTTTGAGGGGGAGTATTGACCTTAGTGCTTAATTGGTACTAAGGGAATAAAGAGAATGGTTGGAATAAATAAAGGATGGAGTTTGGTTCGGAGGATCTAGACCCGCGGTAAGGATACTCAAGGCGCGGGTCAACATGACATCGAGGATCGCATGTACCGCGGGACGAGTTTGGTACGATACGCGGGAAGATGTTGCCGATACGCGGGAAGGGCCAAAACTCAGCGTTCCACTCTTACCATCACGCGGTCAGCAACGGTCAACTTGCGGCCTCATCACGTGTATATAAGATAAGAGGAGGCCGCATCCGTACCAAGGACAAAGACACCTTTATGTCGTCATTTTCACCTTTAGCATCAAACGGTCATGTGGACCTTCTCTCTTTCCTAGTATTTTCAATTTATGGATTGATTCCAATCATTTGTAATCTTATCTTGAAATGAAAATACTTTCAAGTTCAGAATCTCTATCCTTCCTTAATCTCTCTAATCTCCATTAATCTCTAAAACTCTCTTTAATCTCTTCATAATCTCTTCTAATCTTACACTTATTCACATAAATCTTACAAGAGCTTCCATTTGAGAGTATCCGAGTCTTTGTGAGTTCCCCTTCGGTTAGCTTCGAGTCTTTTGCTTCCACCAGCCTTCATCAAGTTCTTCTTTATTCTTTAGAGGCTTAGCTTGAGTTCCAATGGAAGATTTCACCGAGAATAAGGTTTGGTTTCCTCTTCCACCCGATTGAACCTCAGAGACACCCAACGAGCTTCTTCTCTTGCACTGTCCACTTGATCATCCTTCATCTAACCGCACCTCAAAGGCTTCGTGAGAGTAACCCATCCTTGAGCTTCATGGAAAGGGAAAGATCCAAGCTTTAATGGATTTCTTCCCTTTTTCTCCCATTTGCTTCACACTAGCGACCAAGCTTCAAACACACTTGGATTTTCACAAGCAAGCATCTCACTCTCTTGTAGCTTACCTGAACCACGATACGGTCTTCACTTATACCGAACCCAACAATTTCGAGCTCCAAAGGTCGGGTCCCTTCTCCCTTTCACCTTCTTCTTCGAGCTTCTTCTCTAAAGGAACGATCTTTGCTCTTCATGGACTAGGACGTCTCCCAATCTTTTAGCTTCTTCTTCGTCCTTCTTCTTCGTCCTTCTTCTTCTTCATGAAAGCTTCGGGCTTTCACGTTTTCAACCTACAAGCTCAGTTCTAGTTTTCTCCGAGCAATAGAACCGAGTCTTCAACAACACAAGCAGCGGAAATAACCATAGAATATTTGTTAGATTAAGCGCATAAGGAAGATTGAAACTTCCATATAACGATTCAATCTAACATTTTTAAGAACCCAAGAGCTTATGCTCTGATACCATGTAAAGATTTGTGTGATATTGTCTCACACAAACCAAAGATTCAACCTTTGGAAAGGATTGAATCAAAGAATGCTTAAGAGAGCTTTGAGATTTAAAAGAGTTTAGAAAGAGATTTAGAACAGATTTAGAGGAGATTATAAGAGAGATTAAGAATAGATTAAGAGTAATTTAGAGAAGATATAAACATAAATGGGTTTGATCCAAAAGGATCTCACCCTAAAAACTAATCTCTCCTAATGTCTACATTTGGATAAATCTGATTTTGAATAAGAGAAAGAAGAGAGAAAGATATGAACTTGAACTCAGATTTTATTACAAAGAACAAGTTAATGAATTACAAAGGGAAATACAACATATTTAAAGAGAAAAAGAGCATATGAACGTTGGAGAAGATTAGGATCATATTCATAAAGCAAAAGCAACATTTGGACTCTTGTGCTAAAAGCAACCTTATCCCTTTCTCCTTTTTATTCAAACGGTCTCATTTAATTTAAACCGGGACCACTTTAGATTCTTTACCGCGACTCAACACACACGGCCTCGGGACTGATCCGCGTGTTCTCCTCGATGCCACTCCGTTCCGCGGGTCAACTGTTCCGCGTATCATGTGAACTGAACCGCGTCTCGGTCCTTTTATTACCAAGTTACCCAAACATTAATTTCCACCATGGTAACTTGTTATTCACGTTAGTAACTTAAGAGATGATAAATGATTAATCTCTCTTAAGTACTCTCCTTGATTAATAATGACCGCTTTAGACCGCCACTAGACCGCTACTGGATCCGCGTCCTCATCTCTGACCGTTCGCGTATCCAAGCGTCCGAGTCACGCCTCGGTCTTTCTCTATTATTAGTAACTTAAGGTTAGATGAACCCTTAAGTACTCTCCTTGATTTAATACTCCCCCTCAAGTCCATACGCAACAATGTGAAGGATGAACTTGGAGATACAAGGAGAGACCTCATTAAAACCTTAGTGGGAAAACCCTTTGGGATAAAACCACACTAAGGAAAAAGAGTATCAATCCAAGATCTAGGGAAATTTGAATCATGGTCTTGATCTTTGAGCTTCACCTCGGCTCCTCTTTGTTCCGCCTCGGTCTTGCTCCTTTCCTTGATGCTTCCTCTCTAATATCTTATACTCAAAATCTTTCTATTTTCTTTTAAATCTCCCAATCTCTCAATCTCTATATTCTCTATACTCTCTATTCTCAAAATCAGTTTGGAACCAAAGCCTAAACACAAACCAAACACTAACCCTAATCCTAATGTGCTTGATTACTCTTGGTTCGAATTCTCTTGAGTTGTGAATTCTCTTCAGTAAAAGAAAGGTTTCCCCTATATCAAAGCTCACCGTGTGTGTGAAACTTATCACCGGACCCCTTATACTCTATGGTGATAAGGTTTGAGCACTTATGGTCCATTCTTGTGAGAATCATTGAAAGATTAATGTTGGTAACATTGAGAAGATGTTTGGTGTTGGCAACATTGATTGGAACATTGGTGGGAATGGAAAGATTGCTTGGAGTTGTGCTTGTGCTTTGTTTTGTAGCGGTTCTTGTTGTGTTCTAGAGCTGATGATGCACATCCAATGAGGCCAAGGAGATGCAACTAGCTTTTGGAGATCAATCTTGGAGTCATTCATGAAGCTAATAATTGTTAGAATTTGGGAGTCTTTGAACAGATTCAACCCATGAATAGATTAGTAGCCTAGAGTGATTTAAGTGAGTATTGTGTGAAGAATGGAGTCTGATCCAAAGGAACCAAACCCATAAACGTTTTACACTCTAGGACTACATTATTAAGACTGATTTGAGAGTATTTGAGTGAAGAACAAATCAGAATGAAGCAACCTTTTGTTATGTATTTTATTAAGTTCAGCTTAAGTTTACAAATGAAAGATTACAAATATATATAGAGAAGAGCAAAATATGAACGTTGAGATCATTAGGATCAGATCATAAAACACATTTGCTTTATGTAAAAGGAAGATAAAGATAAGGTTGATGATAAGGTTGTCCTTTGCTTTATTCCCTCCTTTGTTGATGAATGCACCTAGACACAATCTGGTCTAGGAACATAACGGTCATATTCGAGATGATTCTCGCCACATTTCGCATCTCCTTTGAACTGATCCGCGCCTCGGTTCTTCGTCCCGCGGGTCGAGCATCCATCCATCCCGCGGGTCAAGTCTTTCCCGTACCGTTCCGCGAGTCTTCTCATGCGGCCTAGCTTAACCAAGTCATGATTTTACTAGACCGCCACAAGACCGGCCTAGACCGTTACTCCATTGATGCGGCCTAGACTCTCTTTGGTGCGTCCTCGACTCTCTTTGGTGCGGCCTAGCTTCTCCAATGCATGACCGCACTAGACCATCATTTACCAAGTCTCGGACACTCTCTAGTAACTTAAGAGATGTTTATCACTCTTAAGTACTCTCCTTGATTAACAATAATTGCTTCCAATCTTGGGTGATGAAGAGTTGATTGAGTCAATGTTTTGAAGTTATCCGAGATTGTTGCTTCGGATGGTTAAAGAACCATGGCGTAAAGGAAGGTTGCATAGACTTGGGAGTCAAAGAGCGAAGGGGGAGAAATAGAATGGTTAAGAGTTATAAATTGAGACCGGAGGGAACACGGAGGAGGCCAAGATAGAAGAACCACTTGGATTTTATGATCAAACCCGAAGCTAAAAGAAGAATGGAATGGCTTCGGGTGACGAGTTGAACCGGTTTGTGTGAAGAAGAATGGCGGTTCCAAGTCACACTAGTGGGATAAAATGATCATGCTTTCAAGGAGTGATCATCAAAGAATGAATCAATGAGGTGATCATGCTTCTAAGGAGTGATCATCGAAGAATTGTGTGAATGGAGGAGGACTCACAAGGTTGTATGGCTCTTAAATTTGGGCACAAGGAACCAAAAGCTCCACCGGTGATCATGCTTCAAAGGAGTGATCATCAAAGAATGCATGAATGGAGGAGGACTCATGAGGTTGTATGGCGAAATGCACAAGGAACCGAAAGCTCCACCATTTGGATCAAGAAGGTCCGAGTTATTTAGTGAGGTGTGGAATGAAGTGAAGATCAAAGGATCAACCACACCATCAAAATCAAAAGGCTACTCTCTAAACTCTCACTCTTTAAATTCTTTCAATTATATTGACCTTAGTACCATCAAAATGTGCTAAGGGAAAGAAAATGAATAAGAGTGTCGATCGACACTAGTCTCTGTCGATCGACACTCATGTCTCTGGAAATATTTGATCAGAAGAGTGTGTGTCGATCGACACTAAGGTGTAGTGTCGATCGACACGAATGGGAAGATGCGGAACGAGGGACCAGGAAGGCCCGTGTCGATCGACACCAAGGAGTGGTGTCGATCGACACTCGACCCAGATTTTGAATGTGGTCCCAAATCTTATCTAGAAATATTGTGGTCCCAAATCTTATCTTCTTCCCAACGTTCTGATCCTCTCTTTTCATATATATATGTATTTCTTCTCTTTGTAACATTATCTTTGAATAATAAGAAAATCTTTCAAAGTTCATACTCTTTTCTCTCTATGGCTACATAAACTCTTACTCTCTCAATCTTCACTACTCTTCACTCAATCTTACTCTAAATCTCTTAAAATTCTTACATGGTATCATAGCACAAGCTCTTGGGATTCTAAATTTGTTAGATTGAATCGTTATAAGGAGATTTTTCATTCTCCTTATGCGCTTAATCTAACATACATTCTTCATCTTGATTTGAATCCTTTCAAAGCTCAAAGCTTTCATACTCTATCATCCAAAAGCTCAAAGCTTTCATCTTTCTATCCTAAAAGCTCAAAGCTTTCTCCTTGTTCAATCATAAAGCTCAAAGCTCTCTATTTCTCAAACAAAGCTCAAAGCTTTCTTCATCTCTCTCATAAAGCTCAAAGCTTTCTCAAAACAACAACATGTTTAATGTGTTTGAAAACACTAAGCCACTCGTTGCTCCGGTGATTCTTAAGGGAGGAAACTATCTCCTTTGGTCTAGGACTACCAAAACCGCCTTGTGTGGCCGCGGTTTGTGGAGTCACATTGATCTATCTCTTCGTGAAGCTACCTACGATGGCTCATCGGATGAGGAAGAAGGTGAAGTGGCGAGATTGGCGGCGATCAAGTGGTTTCAAGAAGACCAAACCGTTCTAGCAATCCTTCAAAACAGTTTGGAGGCATCAATCCTTGAGGCCTACTCCTATTGTGAAACGGCTAGTGAGTTATGGGAAACTCTCAAAAACGTTTATGGTAACGTTTTTAATCTCACTCGGGTCTTTAAGGTGAAAAAGGCTCTCAACGAGCTAAGTCAAGAGGATATGGAGTTTACTAAGCACTTTGGGAGATATCGATCATTATGGGCCGAGCTCGAGATGCTTAGGCCAAGCACAATGGATCCGGTCGTGATTAATTAAAGAAGGGAGCAAGACAAGGTCTTTGGGCTTCTCCTTACTTTGAACCCGGTGTACAATGATCTCATCAAGCACATCCTCCGTTCCGATATGTTACCGAGTCTTGATGATGTGTGCTCTCAAATCCAAAGGGAGCAAGGATCACAAGGGTTATTCGGTGGAAAGGGGGAGCTTCACATGGCTAACCAAGGGTCTTACAACCGACCCGACAACCGGAGAAATGGTGGAGCAAGTCGGTATCTCAATCCACATTTGAAGTGTGATCATTGCAAGAAGGAGGGCCACACCAAGGATACATGTTGGTTACTCCATCCTCACCTCAAGACATCAAGAGGAACCAATCCGAACTACTACAAGGGAACTCGAGCTCATTATGGTTCGGCTAAGCAAGAGCAAGGAGGAACCGGGTCCTCTAAGCAAGGAGAGGAGGCTAACCAAGCCGACTATGTAAGGAAGACCGACTTGGAGGCTCTCATCAAGTCAATTGCTTCGCTCAAAGAGTCTGGTAAAACCTTCTATACTCGTAAACCTAGTGATTCTCTTGTGGTTGATTCGGGAGCATCTCATCATATGATTAATAATTTGAATTTGCTTGAAAAACTTGAACCTAGTAAAGGAAATGTGATGATTGCAAATGGAGATAATATTCCGATCAAAGGAATTGGGAACTTGAATTTGTTTAACAAGAGATCTAAAGCTTTTTACATGCCAAATTTTGAATCTAATTTACTCTCGGTCAAACGAATGACTAGTGATTTGAATTGTTATGCAATCTTTGGTCCTAATGACTTCCATTTTCAGGATATTGAGTCCGGAAAAGTGATAGGAGGTGGTGGTACCAAGGATGATCTCTATGTCTTAGAAGATTTATCACCAAGCTCATCTAGTTCATTTCGTTTTCAAACTTGTTTAGGAGTAGCTAATAATGCGATTTGGCATGCTAGAGTAGGACATCCCCATTCTCGGGCTCTTGAAATAATGCTTCCCAATGTTTCCTTTGATCATTTATCTTGTGTATCATGTATTCTTGGAAAACATTGCAAATCGGTCTTTACTAAATCTTCTACTATCTATGAGAATTGTTTTGATCTTGTTCATTCGGATGTTTGGACCTCACCTTGTGCATCTAGAGATAACAACAAATACTTTGTCACATTCATAGATGAAAAATCGAAATATACATGGCTTACTCTTTTACCTTCTAAGGATAGAGTCTTTGATGCATTTGTGAACTTTCAAACCTATATTACTAACCAATACAATGCCAAGATTAAGACTTTTAGAACAGATAATGGTGGTGAATATATGAGCAACCGATTTAAAGATCACCTAGCTAAGCTTGGCATTTTGCATCAAACGACATGTCCATACACTCCACAACAAAACGGTGTGGCCGAGCGAAAGAATCGACATTTAATGGAGGTTTCAAGAGCCATGATGTTCCACATGAATGTGCCAAGAAGATTTTGGGGAGATGCCGTGATGACCGCTTGTTACTTAATCAACCGGACACCGACCAAAGTCCTTGGGGATCTTTCCCCATTTGAGGTACTCACTAAAGAAAAACCCTTTCTTAATCACTTGAAAGTTTTTGGGTGTGTTTGTTTTGTGTTGGTGCCTAGGGAATTAAGGGACAAGCTAGAAGCAAAGAGTACAAGATGCATCTTCCTTGGATATTCAACAACACAAAAGGGATACAAATGTTATGATCCGAGTTTGGGGAAGACATTTGTGTCTAGAGATGTGAAGTTCCTTGAGGAACAAGGATTTTATGGAGTCAAAGACCAAGGAGACTTGAGCGACCTTGCAACACCGTCGGACCTTGGCTCTAATTTACGATTCCTTCTTCAAAATCTAGGGAATCATGAGCCAAGAGACAAAATGAATCACCAAGGCCGCAAGCTAGTAGTTCAAGAGGAAGAGGTCCAAGAACCGGTTCGTGAAAATGAGGTTCAAGAGTTAATACAAGAGGAGGTTGGTCATGATGAGGCCTCGGTAAATCTAGAGGAAGATCATGAAGTCAATGAGGAAGTGGTAGCAAGCCCGGACAATGGAAATCCGGAAGAAGAGGTCCAAGACAAGATTGAAGAACCGGTTTTGCGTAGAAGCATGAGACTAAGGAAGGATCCCTCTCAATGGAAAGAAAGCCGAGTCTACTACAACAATGAAGCCGTAGCCCATCCTATCCAAGCGGTGTGTTCGCTTGCCCTCTTACCATCTTCTTATAGGGCTTTTGTGGTCAAAATAGATGAACATACAATCCCGAAGACTTATGAGGAAGCTATGGAAGATGAGAAGTTGGTGGAAGCGGTTGATGATGAGGTTGGAGCTATGATTAAGAATCAAACTTGGGATGAGACCGATCTCCCCGAAGGGAAAAGAGCCGTGAGTTCGAAGTGGGTCTTTACTATCAAATACTTGAGTAATGGAGATCTTGAGAGATACAAGGCAAGGTTGGTGGCTAGAGGATTTACTCAAACCTATGGAGATGATTATACGGATACATTTGCCCCGGTTGCCAAACTTAACACCGTGAGAGTGGTGTTCTCTTTGGCGGCTAACTTGGAGTGGGATTTATGGCAAATGAATGTCAAGAACGCATTCTTGCAAGGCGACCTAGAAGAAGAAGTCTACATGACTCCACCACCCGGCCTTGAACACTCTATTACTCCCGGCAAAGTACTTAAGCTCAAGAAGGCAATCTATGGGTTGAAGCAATCTCCTAGAGCATGGTATAAGAAGCTTAGTACAACACTCAAGGAGAAACGTTTCAAGAAATGTGAGCTTGATCATACACTTTTTACTCTCCAAGGGCCGGATGGGATAGTTGTTGTGTTGATTTATGTGGACGACATGATCATATCCGGAAGTGATAAGCAAGGCATACAAGAGACTAAGGACTATCTTCGATCGGTGTTTGAAATGAAAGATCTTGGAGAGTTGAAGTATTTTCTTGGGATTAAAGTGTGTCGGTTCAAGAATGGATTACACATCTCTCAAAGGAAATATACTATGGATTTATTGAAGGAGACCGGGAAACTTGGAGCTAAACCGGCTAAGACCCCTTTGGAAGATGGTTACAAGGGCATTCGAAAGGGGGAGAAGGACAATGAGCCGTATGAGGATCCATTCCGATATCGAAGACTTGTGGGCAAATTGATCTACCTAACTCTTACGAGACCGGATATAAGCTTTGCGGTGAATCAAATTAGTCAACATATGAAGGAACCAACGGTTTACCATTGGCATATGGTTGAGAGGATCCTTAGATACTTGAAAGAGAGTTCGGGTCTTGGAGTTTGGATGGGAAAGAATGAGAGCTCCGATGTGGTTGGCTATTGTGATGCGGATTGGGCCGGGGATCGGAATGATAGAAGATCTACAACCGGGTATTGCACTTTCATCGGTGGGAACTTAGTTACTTGGAGGACAAAGAAGCAAAAGGAAGTCTCATGCTCTAGTGCGGAAGCCGAGTATAGGGCCATGAAGAAGTTGACAAATGAGCTTACTTGGTTAAGAGGAATCTTGGCTCACTTGGGAATTGAGACGGAAAAGCCGATGATAATGCATTGTGATAATCAAGCCGCAATTCACATTGCTACGAACTCGGTATTCCATGAAAGGACGAAGCACATTGAGATCGACTGTCACAAGGTTCGAGAGAAGATAGAGCAAGGATGGACGTTACCTTGTTTTACAAGAAGCGAAGATCAACTAGCGGATGTTTTCACCAAATCCGCAAGTCTCAAAGTTTGCAACAACATCTTGGGCAGACTTGGGCTTGTGGATCTCACCCATCCATGAGGAGAACCCCTTACTTGCAATCATCATACTCTTTTTCCCTTAGCGAAGTTTTGTCCCACGTGGTTTTCTTTGCTAAGGTTTTTAATGAGGTGATGGTTGCGAGTTCCAAGTTAAGCATAAATCCTTTATGTTTAACGTGAGGGGGAGTATTGACCTTAGTACCATCAAAATGTGCTAAGGGAAAGAAAATGAATAAGAGTGTCGATCGACACTAGTCTCTGTCGATCGACACTCATGTCTCTGGAAATATTTGATCAGAAGAGTGTGTGTCGATCGACACGAATGGGAAGATGCGGAACGAGGGACCAGGAAGGCCCGTGTCGATCGACACCAAGGAGTGGTGTCGATCGACACTCGACCCAGATTTTGAATGTGGTCCCAAATCTTATCTAGAAACATTGTGGTCCCAAATCTTATCTTCTTCCCAACGTTCTGATCCTCTCTTTTCATATAAATATGTATTTCTTCTCTTTGTAACATTATCTTTGAATAATAAGAAAATCTTTCAAAGTTCATACTCTTTTCTCTCTATGGCTACATAAACTCTTACTCTCTCAATCTTCACTACTCTTCACTCAATCTTACTCTAAATCTCTTACAATTCTTACAAATTATAGATCATTTGGTTCATTAATTGCTAGCTTGGTTCATGAGTTGATTCATTGGTGTATACTCTAAGCTTTCTCTTGTTTAAATCTTGTCAAAGGTTTAAAGGGGAGAAGGAGGAATAAGCCGATGATCATGAGACTAAGAGGAAGGTATCAAGGCCGAGTGGTTCGAGAGGTGGTTCGAGATCGCTGGTTCAACCTTAGCCTTTGTGTTCACGACGCCTAAGGTTGAGGGGGAGTATTAGAGTGGAAGCATGAAGAAGAAGGGCGAGGCCAAGGCAAGAGAAGAGAAGCCGAGGGCTGAAGCTCAACCGAAGATTGAATTCCCCTAGATCATTGAGTTGGTACTCTTTTTCGTTAGTAGAGTTTTATCCTATTGGGTTTTATCTACTAAGGTTTTAATGAGGCCTCTCCTTGTATCTCCAAGTTCACACTTCACTTTGTTGTGTATGAACTTGAGGGGGAGTGTTAATCAAGGAGAGTACTTAAGGATTAATCTTTCCTTAAGTTACTAAGGTTAATAAAAGTTACCATGGTAAATTAAAGTTACCAAGGTAAATAAGTTTCAGTTACATGTGTATTGACCTTAGGATGATATGATCATCTCCGGAAGTGATAAGCAAGGAATTCAAGAAACAAAGGACTTCCTCAATTCGGTATTTGAAATGAAAGACCTTGGAGAAGTGAAATACTTTCTTGGGATTGAGGTGTGTAGGTTCAAGAATGGTTTGCATATTTCTCAAAGGAAGTACACCTTTGATTTGTTGAAGGAAACCGGGAAGCTTGGAGCTAAGCAGGCTAAAACCCCATTAGAAGATGGTTATAAGGGCGATCGAAAGGGGGAGAAGGAGAATGAGCCATACGAGGATCCATCAAGATATAGACGGCTTGTGGGAAAATTGATCTATTTGTGTCTCACAAGACCGGATATAAGCTTTGCGGTAAATCAAGTTAGTCAACATATGCAAAAACCGACGGTTTACCATTGGCAAATGGTGGAGAGGATCCTTAGATACTTGAAGGATAGTCCGGGTCTAGGAGTTTGGATGGGTAAGAATGAGAGTTCCGATGTGGTTGGTTATTGTGATGTGGATTGGACCGGTGATAGAAATGATAGAAGATCTACAACCGGATATTGCACTTTCATCGGTGGAAACTTGGTCACTTGGAGGACTAAGAAGCAAAAAGAAGTCTCATGCTCAAGTGCGGAGGCCGAGTATAGGGCCATGAAGTGTCGAAATTTGAGAAGAAATAACAAGAATAAAATTCTCTAAACTCTCTAAGAACCCACGGCAAACCAAGAGAGAAAGGAGTAGAGAGTTTTGTTCTGTTTTCTAACTTTCTTCTTAACAAATAAATTCATGAGTTTACAACATATATATGTACTTTTCAATCATAAAATATCTAGATATTTAGGTTACTTCAAGAGAAGAAAACCTCAAAATATCTACATCATCCACTTGTGTTTAACTTAGCTCTTAAGTTAATCCTTGTCACTTGAGAAGACTTAGCTTTGAAGACTTCCAACCATTGACTCAAACTTAGCTTAGGTCTTTGACTTTTATTCTCCAAGTTTGAGACACACAATCCATTTGGTGGAGTGCACTTGACCGAGTGCTCCACATTGCCTGCTCCTTTGTTCAGTAGACTGCTCCTGATTACATCACTAGGCTCAACACTCCCCCTCAAGACCGGTTGGTGGAGATCCAATAAACCGATCTTGCTTTGAATGTAATCCCCTACTAGAGATGTTGTTGCCTTGGTGAAGATATCAGCTACTTGATCTTCACTTCTCAGAAACCTTGTGTTGATAGTCCCATCTTGTATTTTCTCTCTAACAAAATGGCAGTCTATCTCCACATGCTTTGTTCTTTCATGGAATACTGGATTTGAAGCAATGTGCAAGGCAGCCTGATTATCACAGTATAGTGGAATTGGCTCCTTTCCTTGAATCCCCAGATCATGCAGAAGATACTTTATCCATACTAACTCCTTGGTTACATCTCTCATAGCTCTGTATTCAGCCTCAGCACTTGATAGAGATACTACCTTTTGCTTTTTGCTCCTCCATGTAACCAGGTTTCCACCTACAAAAGTACAAAAACCAGTAGTGGATTTTCGATCCTTTTTGTCCCCAGCCCAGTCTGCATCACAATATCCTATGATACTTGTGTCATTCCTCTTCTCCATCCACACTCCTTTTCCAGGATTCCCTTTCAGATACCTCAGAATCCTTTCTACCATATTTCAATGGTGGACAGTAGGTTGTTTCATGTGTTGACTTACTTGGTTTACTGCAAAACACAAGTCTGGCCGAGTGATGGTGAGATAGATGAGTTTCCCAACAAGCCTTTGATATTGCTTGACATCTTCAAATAACTCCCCCTCACCATAGTCTTGATATCCTTCTTCAATTGGCGTTTTAGCTGGTCTTGAGCCTAATTTTCCAGTTTCTGTCAGAAGATCAAGCACATACTTCCTTTGAGATATAAATAGACCATCTTCAAATCTTGTCATCTCAATCCCCAGAAAGTACTTCAGCTCACCCAAGTCTTTGATATCAAATGCCTCTTTCAGATTTTTCTTTAGGAGACTCACTCCCTCAACATCATCTCCTGTTATAATGAGATCATCCACATAGATTAACACAACTACAATACCTTTAGATCCTTTTCGTGTGAATAGAGTATGATCAGCTTCTGACATCTTGAATCCTTTCTCATGTAGACAAGTGCTCAGCTTATGGTACCAAGCACGAGGAGATTGTTTCAATCCATAGATTGCTTTTCTCAATCTACACACGTTTCCAGCCTCATGACCATATCCTAGAGGAGGTGCCATATACACCTCTTCTTCTAATTCTCCTTGTAAGAATGCATTCTTCACATCCATCTGCCAAAGATCCCATGACAAATTGACAGCAATAGAAAGAAGAATTCTTACTGAATGTAGCTTAGCTACTGGTGCAAATGTCTCGGTATAATCTTCTCCATAGACTTGAGTGTACCCTTTTGCAACTAGTCTAGCTTTATACCTCTCAATCTCTCCTGAACTTTTATACTTGATGGTGAACACCCAACGGCAACCAACTGGTTTCTTCCCTTTAGGCAGTCTCATCATATCCCAAGTATTGTTTTCCTTCATTGAGCTCATCTCTTCTTTCATAGCTTCAACCCATACCTTACTACCGCAAGCTTCTTCATAAGAGACAGGTATTCTTTCTTTTCCTATCTTCCCAAGATATACTCTGTTTCTATGTGGCAGATTAGCCATTGTGCAGAATGCTTCAATAGGATAGCTTACTGTGATGTCCTTGACATGAGTAGATACATGATTCTCCCTTTGTGACAAATCATCGCTGTCGCCAATAAGAATGGGATTAACCCACTCCGTACGCTCAGAACAATTCTTTGCCACAATGGGAATCTTTTCCAACTTTGAATCCATTTGCCCTTGATGATCAGCAGCTATATTATTGAAATACACTCTATTTTGTTTCCAATGACTAGGAGAATACCTTTGTCTCTGACTTCTTCTCAGAGGTAGTTGTATTGGTGATGACACTTCTACATGAGTTTCCTCATCAATACTCTCTTCGTTAGTTGAGTGAACCGGCTCACTCACACTTGGTTCATTTTCTCCCCCTGAGCTAAAATCCTGAGAGGACTCCGTGTGATGACTCGGTGTGGAGGTTGAGTCATGTGTCGGTGTGTCAGATGTTGAAGATTCTGATTCACTCCTTTGATGATCAACTCTTACTATGGGTACTTCTAGGTCTGGAGCCCTATCCATTCCAGGAAACCCAACTTCCTTTAAACCATTCTGATCTTTCTTATCAAAGTACTCACTTTGTTCTTCAAACTTCACATCTCTTGATACATATTCTCTCCTTGCCTCAGGATCATAACATCTGTATCCTTTCTGAGTTTGAGAATATCCCACAAATACACACTTAACACTTCTTGCTTCCAGCTTGCTTCTTTGCCCCTCAGGTAGAAAAACAAAGCACTTGCATCCAAACACTCTCAAATGATCAATGCTTGGTTTCTCCTTATGCAGTACCTCGTATGGAGACTTGCCCTTCAAATTGTTCGTGGGCAGTCTATTGATCAAGTAGACTGCTGTCATTACAGCATCTCCCCAAAAACGTTTTGGAACTCCCCTTTCAAACATAATTGTCCTTGCTACCTCCATTATGTGTCTGTTCTTTCTCTCAGAGACCCCATTCTGCTGAGGAGTATAAGGGCAGGTAGTTTGATGAACAATTCCATGCTTGCTGAGTAATTCTTTAAATTGTCCACTGATGTATTCTCCTCCATTATCACTTCTCAAAATCTTTATCTTCGCTCCAAACTGTGTAGCAACATAGGAATGGAACTTGAGAAATGATTCATAGACTTGGCTCTTTGTACTCAGAAGAGTCACCCATGTATGTCGTAATTTGAATCAAACTCTCCTAATCTTCTCCTAAAACTCACGTCCAAAACAGAGAGAGAGAGAGGAGAAAGGTTGATGTTTGATGGTTTAGAGAGATAGAGAGATTTCTGAATTTTTTTCTCTTCTTTTCTTTATTTCAGATCTTTACAAGTGCTTATATATCCAATTCTATAACAAATATCTAAGAAATATGATTAAACAACTAATCACAAATATCTAACAAATATCGAACAAATATCTCCTTTAGCCACTTGTAGATAACTTAGCTATGAAGTTGTTGTTAGTCACTTGAGAAGACTTTGCCTTGAAGACTTCTAACCATTGACTCAAACTTAGCTTAGGTCCTTGAATTTTCTTCTTCTCTGAACCTGAGGCACACAATCCGTGTGTGCTAGCTCGGTCTGATGACCTAGTGCACTTATCCGAGTGCTTCACATTATCTTCTCCTTGGTCCAGTAGGCTGATCCTCATCACATCACTAGGCTCAACACTCCCCCTCAAGATTGGTTGGTGGAGATCCAATAAACCGATCTTGCTTTGAATGTAATCCCCTACTAGAGATGTTGTTGCCTTGGTGAAGATATCAGCTACTTGATCTTCACTTCTCACAAACCTTGTGCTGATAGTCCCATCTTGTATTTTCTCTCTAACAAAATGGCAATCTATCTCCACATGCTTCGTTCTTTCATGAAATACTGGATTTGATGCAATGTGCAAGGCAGCCTGATTATCACAATATAATGACATTGGCTCCTTCCCTTGAATCCCCAAATCATGCAGAAGATACTTTATCCACACTAACTCCTTGGTTACATCTCTCATAGCTCTATATTCAGACTCAGCACTTGATAGAGATACTACCTTTTGCTTTTTGCTCCTCCATGTAACCAGGTTTCCACCTACAAAAGTACAGAAACCAGTAGTGGATTTTCGATCCTTTTTGTTCCCAGCCCAGTCTGCATCACAATATCCTATGATACTTGTGTCATTGCTTTTCTCCATCCACACTCCTTTTCCCGGATTCCCTTTCAGATACCTCAGAATCCTTTCTACCATATTCCAATGATGGACAGAAGGTTGTTTCATGTGTTGACTCACTTGGTTTACCGCAAAACACAAGTCTGGCCGAGTGATGGTGAGGTAGATGAGTTTCCCAACAAGCCTTTGATATTGCTTGACATCTTCAAATAACTCCCCCTCACCATAGTCTTGATATCCTTCTTCAATTGGCGTTTTAGCTGGTCTTGAGCCTAATTTTCCAGTTTCTGTTAGAAGATCAAGCACATACTTCCTTTGAGATATAAATAGACCATCTTCAAATCTTGTCTTCTCAATCCCCAGAAAGTAATTCAGCTCACCCAAGTCTTTGATATCAAATGCCTCTTTCAGATTTTTCTTTAGGAGACTCACTCCCTCAACATCATCTCCTGTTATAATGAGATCATCCACATAGATTAACACAGCTACAATACCTTTAGATCCTTTTCGTGTGAATAGAGTATGATCAGCTTCTGACATTTTGAATCCTTTCTCACGTAAACAAGTGCTCAGCTTATGGTACCACGCTCGAGGAGATTGTTTCAATCCATAGATTGCTTTTCTCAATCTACACACGTTTCCAGCCTCATGACCATATCCTGGAGGAGGTGCCATATACACCTCTTCTTCTAATTCTCCTTGTAAGAATGCATTCTTCACGTCCATCTGCCAAAGATCCCATGACAAATTGACAGCAATAGAAAGAAGAATTCTTACTGAATGTAGCTTAGCTACTGGTGCAAATGTCTCGGTATAATCTTCTCCATAGACTTGAGTGTACCCTTTTGCAACCAGTCTAGCTTTATACCTCTCAATCTCTCCTGAACTTTTATACTTGATGGTGAACACCCAACGGCAACCAACTGGTTTCTTCCCTTTAGGCAGTCTCATCATATCCCAAGTATTGTTTTCCTTCATTGATCTCATCTCTTCTTCCATAGCTTCAACCCATACCTTACTACTGCAAGCTTCTTCATAAGAGACATGTATTCTTTCTTTTCCTATCTTCCCAAGATATACTCTGTTTCTATGGGGCAGATTAGCCATTGTGCAGAATGCTTCAATAGGATAGCTTACTGTGATGTCCTCGGCATGTGTAGATACATGATTCTCCCTTTGTGACAAATCATTGCTGTCGCCAATAAGAATGGGATTAACCCACTCCGTACGCTCAGAACAATTCTTTGCCACAATGGGAATCTTTTCCAACTTTGAATCCGTTTGCCCTTGATGATCAGCAGCTATATTATTGAAATACACTCTATTTTGTTTCCAATGACTAGGAGAATACCTTTGATGTGATCGTGACAAGCTCAGAGGAGGAAGAGCCGGAGGTAGTTGGAAGGATCACTCGTTCCAGAGCTAGAGAGATGGCTAAGGAAGCTCACGATGTGATCGTGACAAGCTCAGAGGAGGAAGAGCCGGAGGTAGTTGGAAGGATCACTCGTTCCAGAGCTAGAGAGATGGCTAAGGAAGCTCACGCCCTCATTGTCGCGGAAGACATCAATCAACTGGAGGCTAAAGCTCACATCTTCAACATCTATATCCTCAAGAACGAAGAACCCGGTAACAATCACTAAGTAACTTAGGTGATGATTATGTACTCTTTTCCTTGGTGAGGATTTTGGTAGGAAGGAGGTTCTTCTCCAAGGTTTTTAACGAGGCAGAATCATTGCTACGTCGAGTTACTTAGGAGTTGCTGCCAATGGGTAATAATGTGCAAGTTATATCGATTATGCATTAGTTTAGTAGAGGTGCACCATTTAGGTCCATTTGGAAGGGACGCCTCGTTGTTTTATTTTCAGTTTAAACGTCTCGTAGTTTTATTTAAGACTTCTTGTTGTTTTGGGCGTGTGCCCTAATTTCCTTTGTGCCGTGACTATAAGTACTAGAGACATGGCTCTTTTGTACAGCAGCTTGGATTTTAACGTGAAAGAAAACAGCAAAGTTTGCTCTTGATTCCTTGACCCAAAAAGTTCATTGAATTCGATTTTCTTACAAGTCTACACTTACAAGAAAATCTTCTATCAATCATCAGTCATCATCATCCTCTCAATCGATTCCATCTCCATCTCTTATCATCGTTGCTGCCATCCTTGAAACTTCATCATCACGCCATCATCCCCTTTCATAATCGCTTCATCTCAGTCTATCCTTTGGAGTTGATCACCTAGGATCTCATCACGTGGTATCAGAGCCAACTCTGAACCAAAGGCTGAGAAATCTCTAACCCTAAATCGCCATATTTGATTTGATTTTGTTGTTTCTGAATTCGTTGCATAAGACCTAGTCGAATTGAGAGTGTTGTTGCTTGCATCGATCTGGTTTTGTTTTGCTGCATCATTGTTGTGTCGTTTAGGTCTCGCTTAGGTTTGATCGCTTGTGTCTTAAGGATTGATTGCTGAGTCGTAGTCTTTAATTGTTTGAATTGTTCTTTCGTTAGTCTTTAATTTGTTTTGTTCGTGTTATACAATCTGTTGCTTGTTGTTCTCTTTTAGATTTGCTAGGGTTCTGGATTTTGCTAGAACACGTTCTAGCTTCGTCAATTTCTCTACTGCCTTGCGTGATCATTGCTATTTGTGTTAGTTATTGCAGTACTTGTGATTGATCATTGTTAATCTTAGCTAGCTCATCTCCTGCTTGTTAATGTTTTCCATGATTTTTGCTTTGTGATCTCATTTAGAGTAAGTTACTGCGAGTTTTTGGTAATTTGTTTCAGGTACCATGGAGCTTTCGGCTGAGACCATGGCAGCTCTCAACAAAGCAATGGCTGAACAAATTAAAGAATCAAATCAAGTCATTACAACGCAGCTCACACAGCAGATTGAACAGCTTAATGAAAAGTTTGAAACCCTGATTAGTGGTCTTATGAAAGATATTAGTGCAAGCGGAGAAGAGTCTTCACATACTCCAACTCCCTCTGAAGCTATCCGCATTACTAAGGGTAAAGGACATGTGGGAGCATCTTCCCAAAGGTCTAGACGCGATCCAACACCTCCTAAAGTCAGTCCTAAAGCCAAGACAAACCGCAGCCAGATTGGGGGCAGAGAGACTATGTTTAATCAGAGGAAACAAGATGGTTCAAGAGTTGAAAGGCAACAAGGACGCCAACACCGCAGAGAGGAATACATAGCTGGTCAGCGAGTCTTCATGGAATCAGATCCAGAATACTATGAGGAGGAAGAAGCTTCTGACTATAGCCGAGGAACCGTGAGAAGAGACAGAAACAGAGGCAATGGCAGAGACTATGATCCTTTGAGACAACAGCTGAGTCATATAAGAATCCAGTATCCTCCTTTCCATGGAACTAATGATCCTGAAGTTTATCTAGACTGGGAAAGGAAGATGGAGTCTAACTTTCTGGTCCAAGGTACTTACGAGCTCAACAAGGTGAAGATTGCAGTTTCAGAATTCCATGGGTATGCACTGCTATGGTGGGAGCAATTGGGAATCACCAGAAACCGCCTCAGAGAACCTCCCATTACTACTTGGAACCAGCTTGTTATGCAGCTGAGGAAGAGGTTTGTTCCAGCTCATCATCAGCGGGAGATACTCAGCAAGCTTAGGCGCCTCATCCAAGGTACGAAATCTGTTAGAGATTACTATCAGGAATTGGAAACTTTGCTCATTCGTGCAGATTTAAGAGAAGGAGAAGAGATGGTTATGTCAAGATTTCTTGGAGGACTTAACCGAGAAATTCAAGACAAGGTAGAGCTTCAGGATTTCGCAGACATACAAGAAATGGTGCATAAGGCTGAATTGGTTGAATCTCAAGTCAAGAGGCGAATCATCAAGCCTACATTCACGCCTAGTGTGACTAAGCCTAAGGAGGTCAACAAACCAGCCTACTCAAGAGACATCAAACCGACTTCTACTGGGGTTAAAGAAGAAGTTAAAGCCGAATTCAAACCAAGAATTGGTAACTCCAACAGCAACGTAAGGTGCTTCAAATGTCAAGGAATGGGACATTACTCTCGAGACTGCCCAAACAAGAAGGTGTTTCTGTTACAAGAGGGAGGAGAGATTGTTCCTCAGGAGGATTCAGAGATTGAATCAGACTTAGAAGAAGAAGAAGAGGCTGCTGCCGTGGGTGAGATGCTAGTTGCAAGAAGGACTTTGAGTGTTCAGAACCAACCGGAAGAGAAGTGTCAGCGAGAGAACCTGTTTCATACACGGTGCTTCATCAAAGAGAAGGTCTGTAGCTTGATCATAGATGGTGGGAGTTGTACTAATGCTGCAAGTGAAGAGATGGTCAAGAAACTTCAGCTCAAGACCATTCCTCATCCCAGACCGTACAAGTTACAATGGCTGAATGAAAGTGGAGCTTTAACCGTATCTCAGCAGGTTCTAGTATCGTTATCTATTGGAAAATATGCACATGAGGTATTGTGTGATGTAATTCCTATGGGGTCAAGTCATGTGTTGTTGGGAAGGCCTTGGCAATCAGATCGCAAAGTCATTCATGACGGCTACACCAACAAGCACTCCTTTGAGTTCAAGGGCCGAAAGATCACACTCTTACCACTCACGCCTACTGAGATTTACCAAGATCAGATTCAAGTGAAACTCAAGGAGAAGGAGAAAATCGCCAACAGCCTCTACATAAACCACAGTGAATTTTCTAAACTCTTTGATCCTGAAATGACTACTTTTATGTTTGTATACAAGGAATCCCTTGTTAGTACTAACCCTCCACAGGAGCTTCCTAGTGCTATGACTGAGATTTTGCAGGAATACAAGGACATTTTTCCAGAAGAAATTCCACCAGGATTACCTCCAATTCGTGGGATAGAGCATCAGATTGATTTGGTACCAGGATCAGCCTTGCCTAACAGACCAGCATATCGAACCAATCCTGTAGAGACTAAGGAGCTGCAGACACAAGTGGAAGAACTGATGAGCAAAGGGCATATCCGAGAAAGCATGAGTCCATGTGCGGTTCCAGTTCTGCTAGTGCCAAAGAAAGATGGGTCCTAGAGGATGTGTGTAGACTGCCGAGCTATCAACAACATCACTGTGAAGTATAGGCATCCGATTCCAAGACTAGATGATATGCTGGACGAGCTTTGTGGATCGACAATCTTCTCCAAGATAGACTTGAAGAGTGGGTATCATCAGATCAGAATGAAAGAAGGAGATGAGTGGAAGACAGCATTCAAGACAAAGCAAGGACTCTACGAGTGGCTAGTCATGCCATTTGGTCTTACCAACGCACCAAGCACCTTCATGAGACTGATGAATCACGCATTGAGACCTTTCATTGGCGTGTTCGTAGTAGTCTACTTCGATGATATCCTCATCTATAGTAAAGGCTTGGAGGAACATCTGGACCATATCAGATCGGTTCTAGATGTTCTTCGCTCTCAATCTCTCTTTGCTAATTTCTCTAAATGTTCATTCTGCACTAATGAGATTGTCTTCCTAGGCTTTGTAGTAAGTGCAAAAGGAGTTAAAGTAGATGAAGAGAAGATAAAGGCTATCAAGGAGTGGCCAACACCTAAGAGTATTGGAGAAGTCCGAAGCTTTCATGGCTTAGCAGGATTCTACAGGCGCTTTGTTCGTGATTTCAGTTCCATAGCCGCGCCATTGACCGAAGTTATCAAGAAGAACGTTGGATTTCAATGGGGAGAAGCACAAGAGCAGGCTTTTACAGCCCTTAAAGAGAAGCTTATCAATTCTCCCTTACTTGTACTTCCTGATTTTACTAAGACTTTTGAAATTGAATGCGATGCTTCTGGAGTAGGTATTGGTGCAGTTCTTATGCAGGATAAGAAACCAGTCGCATATTTCAGTGAGAAGTTAGGAGGATCAACGCTGAATTATCCAACCTATGACAAGGAGTTGTATGCTTTAGTGAGAGCGCTTCAAACATGGCAGCATTACTTATGGCCTAAGGAGTTCGTGATTCACACAGATCATGAGTCTCTGAAGCATCTCAAGGGACAACAGAAACTTAACAAAAGGCATGGGCGATGGATGGAGTTCATTGAGACATTTCCATACGTTGTTAAGTATAAGAAAGGTAAGGATAATGTCGTTGCCGACGCATTATCCAGGAGGTACATTTTAGATCTTTATGAATCTGATTCTGATTTTTCTGAGACTTATGCGAAGTGTCACAAGTTTGCTTTTGAGAAATTTTATAGGCAGGATGGATACTTGTTCTTCAATAATCGCTTGTGCATTCCTCGAGGGTCCATCCGAGAGTTATTAGTCAGAGAAGCTCATGCAGGAGGACTTGCTGGTCATTTTGGCGTCACCAAGACCCTGCTTGATCTTCAGAGACATTTCTATTGGCCTAGCATGAAGAAGGACGTTGAAAAGGTTTGTTCAAGGTGTGCTGTTTGTAAACAAGCTAAGAGTAAGGTGCAACCTCACGGTTTGTATACTCCCTTACCTATACCGTCTCATCCTTGGACAGACATTTCGATGGATTTCATTATTGGCTTACCTCGAACCAAGAATGGTCGAGATTCTATCTTTGTTGTTGTTGACAGGTTTAGCAAGATGGCTCATTTCATAGCTAGTCATAAAACTGATGATGCTGTCCAAGTAGCAGATTTGTTCTTCAAAGAGGTGGTGAGACTTCATGGGATGCCTCAAGTGATAGTCTCTGATCGCGACACCAAGTTTTTGAGTCACTTCTGGCGTACACTCTGGGCTAAGTTGGGAACCAAGCTAGCGTTCTCAACGACTTGTCACCCACAAACCGATGGTCAAACCGAGGTGGTGAATAGGTCGCTGTCAACTCTATTGAGGACGATGGTGAAAAGCAATCTGAAGTCTTGGGAAGCATGTCTACCTCATATCGAGTTTGCTTACAATCACGCTAAGCATTCTTCTACTCTTTTCTCCCCTTTTGAAATTGTTTATGGGTTTAATCCCTCTTCTCCACTAGACTTGATCTCTTTGCCTTTGAAAGAAGGGGTTAGTTTGGATGGCAGGAAAAAGGCTGAACAGGTGCGCAAGATTCATGAGAAAGCTAAGGAGAACATCGAAAGGAGAACCAAGCAATATGAGCGCTACGCCAACAAAGGAAGAAAGGAACTGATTTTCGAAGAAGGAGATCTGGTGTGGATCCATCTGAGGAAGGATCGATTTCCAGCTAAACGCAAGAATAAGCTAATGCCCAGAGTTGATGGACCATTCGAAGTCATCAAGAGGATCAATAACAATGCCTACCGAATCGATCTCAAAGGGAAGTATAATGTTACTGATGCTTTTAATGTTTCTGACTTGCTTCCTTATGTTGCAGATTCAGATTTGAGGACAAATCCTTTTCAAGAGGGAGAGGATGATGTGATCGTGATAAGCTCAGAGGAGGAAGAGCCGGAGGTAGTTGGAAGGATCACTCGTTCCAGAGCTAGAGAGATGGCTAAGGAAGCTCACGATGTGATCGTGGCAAGCTCAGAGGAGGAAGAGCCGGAGGTAGTTGGAAGGATCACTCGTTCCAGAGCTAGAGAGATGGCTAAGGAAGCTCACGCCCTCATTGTCGCGGAAGACATCAATCAACTGGAGGCTAAAGCTCACATCTTCAACATCTATATCCTCAAGAACGAAGAACCCGGTAACAATCACTAAGTAACTTAGGTGATGATTATGTACTCTTTTCCTTGGTGAGGATTTTGGTAGGAAGGAGGTTCTTCTCCAAGGTTTTTAACGAGGCAGAATCATTGCTACGTCGAGTTACTTAGGAGTTGCTGCCAATGGGTAATAATGTGCAAGTTATATCGATTATGCATTAGTTTAGTAGAGGTGCACCATTTAGGTCCATTTGGAAGGGACGCCTCGTTGTTTTATTTTCAGTTTAAACGTCTCGTAGTTTTATTTAAGACTTCTTGTTGTTTTGGGCGTGTGCCCTAATTTCCTTTGTGCCGTGACTATAAGTACTAGAGACATGGCTCTTTTGTACAGCAGCTTGGATTTTAACGTGAAAGAAAACAGCAAAGTTTGCTCTTGATTCCTTGACCCAAAAAGTTCATTGAATTCGATTTTCTTACAAGTCTACACTTACAAGAAAATCTTCTATCAATCATCAGTCATCATCATCCTCTCAATCGATTCCATCTCCATCTCTTATCATCGTTGCTGCCATCCTTGAAACTTCATCATCACGCCATCATCCCCTTTCATAATCGCTTCATCTCAGTCTATCCTTTGGAGTTGATCACCTAGGATCTCATCAACCTTTGTCTCTGACTTCTTCTCAGAGGCAGTTGTATTGGTGATGACACTTCTACATGAGTTTCCTCATCAATACTCTCTTCGTCAGTTGAGTGAACCGGCTCACTCACACTTGGTTCATTTTCTCCCCCTGAGCTAAAATCCTGAGAAGACTCGGTGTGATGACTCGGTGTGGAGGTCGAGTCATGTGTCGGTGTGTCAGATGTTGAAGATTCTGATTCACTCCTTTGATGATCAACTCTTACTATGGGTACTTCTAGGTCTGGAGCCCTATCCATTCCAGGAAACCCAACTTCCTTTAAACCATTCTGATATTTCTCATCAAAGTACCCACTTTGTTCTTCAAACTTCACATCTCTTGATACATATTCTCTCCTTTCCTCAGGAGAATAACATCTTTATCCTTTCTGAGTTTGAGAATATCCCACGAATACACACTTAACACTTCTTGCTTCCAGCTTGCTTCTTTGCCCCTCAGGTCGAAAGACAAAGCACTTGCATCCAAACACTCTCAACTGATCAATGCTTGGTTTCTCCTTGTGCAGTACCTCGTATGGAGACTTCCCTTTCAAGTTGTTCGTGGGCAGTCTATTAATCAAGTAGACTGCTGTCATTACAGCATCTCCCCAAAAACGTTTTGGAACTCCCCTTTCAAACATAATTGTCCTTGCTACCTCCATTATGTGTCTGTTCTTCCTCTCAGAGACCCCATTCTGCTGAGGAGTATAAGGGCAAGTAGTTTGATGAACAATTCCATGCTTACTGAGTAGTTTTTTAAATTGTCCACTGATGTATTCTCCTCCATTATCACTTCTCAAAATCTTTATCTTCGCTCCAAATTGTGTAGCAACATAGGAATGGAACTTGAGAAATGATTCATAAACTTGGCTCTTTGTACTCAGAAGAGTCACCTGTATACTTGGATTTTTCATCAATAAAAGTAACGAAGTACTTATATTGATCTTTGGAGAAACATGGTGTTGTCCATACATCAGAATGCACAAGAGCAAAGACTTCATCATAAACCGTCGATGAGTCATCAAAAGGCTGTCTACTGTGCTTTCCCATAATACATGATTCACACTCCATCCTTTTGGATAAGGTTGGGTAAGACCAACTGGAGGACCTTGGAACTAGGATGACCAAGGCGAGCATGCCATATTGAGCTTTCTCCAACCGCATTCACTGCCAAAAACTTCTTTTCACCCCCTTCATGGGTAGACAAAAACTTAGCAGCACCATTTCCTTCCTTTAGTACATACGCACCTTCCTCCACCTTCCCTTCTCCTATCACTTGCTTAGACTTATTGTCCTGAAATTCAACAAAATCAGACCCAAACACAGCCAAACAATCCAAATCCTTTGTTGTCTTCTGAACAGATAGCAAGTTAGAAGCAAAACTGGGCATGTATAAGGCCTTAGTTTTCTTCTTAAACAACTCTAAGTCACCAATACCCTCTATTGGGACTGTTCTTCCATCAGCAATCACTACACTACCAGGATGTTCCTTAATCATATGATGGGATGCTCCTGAATCCACAATTAATCCCCCATATGTTTTTCCAGCAAATAAACTCTTACCCCAATCAGAGAGAGTCTTACCAGACTTGGCAAATTCGGAGAGACTCCTAATCAACTCCTCCAAGTCATACTTCTTCCCCACTTCTTCTCCAGCCGCCACAGCGGCTGATCCCACAAAATTCCTAGTATCTTCCCACGGAGGGC
This sequence comes from Draba incana, assembly GCA_963576765.1. Classification (NCBI taxonomy): domain Eukaryota; kingdom Viridiplantae; phylum Streptophyta; class Magnoliopsida; order Brassicales; family Brassicaceae; genus Draba; species Draba incana. The sequence goes on along the minus strand of OY755212.1, from coordinate 17,729,020 downwards.
CTCCTTCCCTTATCCTCTTTGGTTTAAGGTGTGGATACAAAGTCCAACACTTCTCCTTAGTGTGGCCTTTCATCTTGCAGTGCTCACACTCAAATTCCCTTTTATCCACTTGTGGATATCCTTTTCTTCTAACTTGACCTCCAAACTGAGCCACTTCTTTTGGTTGACAAAACAAGCCCCTTGAGCCTTCTTCCCTTTGAATCTGCATACACACTTCAGTAAAGCTAGGGAGTTTGTCAAACCTCAAGATGTGATGGATGAAATCCTTGAAGGATCCGTTGAGACTGAGTAGAAGTCCGAAAACCAGGTCTTGGTCACGCCTCTGACTTAGCTCCTTTGCCTCTGTAGTTTGTGGCCTAAGGAGTTCCAGCTCAGCCCACAGTCCTCTATATTCTCCAAAGAGATCCTTGAATGCTCTATCCCCTTGTTGGATTTCATTCAATGTTTTCTTCACTTCAAAAATCCTAGAAACATTTGACATGTTCCCATAGACCCCTAACAGAGTCTTCCATAGTTCTCCAGCTGTCTCAGCATACGAGTAGGCTGCAAGTATTGCTGGCTCAAGAGAACTTTGAAGAGCAGCTTCCGTCTTGCTTCCTTCTTCCACAGCTACTCCTTTGTCAATGGACTCCACTTGAGGGTCTACATATCCCCATAGTCCACGACTCCTTAGAGCTGTCTTGGTGGTCCTGGACCACAACAAGTAATTTGTTCCTTTGAGCACCACCGGAATAACAACGTTCTTCTGGTTAGTATCCATGCTTCAAGAGAAAATACACCGTAGTAATCACGCCGGAATTATGAACTTCAGAACTTTAAGATCTAAACCTGCTCTGATACCATGTCGTAATTTGAATCAAACTCTCCTAATCTTCTCCTAAAACTCACGTCCAAAACAGAGAGAGAGAGAGGAGAAAGGTTGATGTTTGATGGTTTAGAGAGATAGAGAGATTTCTGAATTTTTTCTCTTATTTTCTTTATTTCAGATCTTTACAAGTGCTTATATATCCAATTCTATAACAAATATCTAAGAAATATGATTAAACAACTAATCACAAATATCTAACAAATATCTAACAAATATCTCCTTTAGCCACTTGTAGATAACTTAGCTATGAACTTGTTGTTAGTCACTTGAGAAGACTTTGCCTTGAAGACTTCTAACCATTGACTCAAACTTAGCTTAGGTCCTTGAATTTTCTTCTTCTCTGAACTTGAGGCACACAATCCGTGTGTGCTAGCTCGGTCTGATGACCTAGTGCACTTATCCGAGTGCTTCACATTATCTTCTCCTTGGTCTAGTAGGCTGATCCTCATCACATCACTAGGCTCAACAATGTATACTTCGATTTCTCATCAATAAAAGAAACGAAATACTTATATTGATCTTTGGAGGAACATGGTGTTGTCCATACATCAGAATGCACAAGAGCAAAGACTTCATCATAAACAGTTGATGAGTCATCAAAAGGCTGTCTACTATGCTTTCCTAGAATACATGATTCACACACTCCATCTTTCTGAATAAGGTTGGGTAAGACCAAATGGAGGACCTTGGAACTAGGATGACCAAGGCGAGCATGCCATATTGGGCTTTCACCAACCGCATTCACTGCCAAAAACTTCCTTTCACCCCCTTCATGGGTAGACAAAAACTTAGCAGCACCATTTCCTTCCTTTAGTACATACGCACCTTCCTCCACCTTCCCTTCTCCTATCATTTGCTTAGACTTACTGTCCTGAAATTCAACAAAATCAGACCCAAACACAACCAAGCAATCTAAATCCTTTGTCGTCTTTTGAACAGATAGCAAGTTAGAAGCAAAACTAGGCATGTATAAAGCCTTAGTTTTCTTCTTAAACAACTCTAAGTCACCAATACCCTCTATTGGGACTGTTCTCCCATCAGCAATCACTACACTACCAGGATGTTCCTTAACATTCCTAAGAATTCCAATATCCTTAATCATATGGTGGGATGCTCCTGAATCCACAATCAATCCCCCATATGTTTTTCCAGCAAATAAACTCTTACTCCAATCAGAAAGAGACTTACCAGACTTCGTAAATTCGGAGAGACTCCTAATCAGCTCCTCCAAGTCATACTTCTTCCCCATTTCTTCTCCAGCCGCCACAGAGGCTGATCCCATATAGGAGCTAGGTTTGCTAGAGCTCGATGGACCAGCACTGTCAGACCCATCGAGTCTGTTTCCACGCCACAGAGCTGAGCCCTCAAAACTCCTAGTATCTTCCCAAGGAGGACCTCCTTCCCTTATCCTCTTTGGTTTAAGATGTGGATACAAAGTCCAACACTTCACCTTAGTGTGGCCTTTCATCTTGCAGTGCTCACACTCAAATTTCCTTTTATCCACTTGTGAATATCCTTTTCTTCCAACTTGGCCTCCAAACTGAGCCACTTCTTTTACAGCATGAGCCACTTCACTTGGTTGACAAAACAAGCCCCTTGAGCCTTCTTCCCTTTGAATCTGCATACACACTTCAGTAAAGCTAGGGAGTTTGTCAAACCTCAAGATGTGATGGATGAAATCCTTGAAGGATCCATTGAGACTAAGAAGAAGACCGAAGACCAGATCTTGGTCACGCCTCTCACTTATCTCCTTTACATCTGTAGTTTGTGGCCTAAGGAGTTCCAGCTCAGCCCACAGTCCTCTATATTCTCCAAAGAGATCCTTGAATGATCTATCCCCTTGTTGGATTTCATTCAATGCTTTCTTCACTTCAAAAATCCTAGAAACATTTGACATGTTCCCATAGACCCCTAACAGAGTCTTCCATAGTTCTCTAGCTGTCTCAGCATAAGAGTAGGCTGCAAGTATTGCTGGCTCAAGAGAACTTTGAAGAGCAGCCAACACAAACTGATCTTCCTGTTCCGTCTTGTTTTCTTCTTTAAAAGCAGCCACACCAGCCGCCACACCAGCCGCCACACTAGCAGCCACACCAGGAGCCACACCAGCGGCAACACCAGCATACGAACCTGGAGACCTGGGCTCGATCCCAGCAGCCACACCACTTCCTTCTTTCACAGCTGATCCTTTGTCGATGGACTCCACTTGAGGGTCTACATATCCCCATAGTCCACGACTTCTTAGAGCTGTCTTGGTGGTCCTAGACCACAACAAGTAATTTGTTCCTTTGAGTACCACCGGAATAACAACGTTCTTCTGGTTAGTATCCATGCTTCAAGAGAAAATACACCGTAGTAATCACGCCGGAATAAAGAACATTTAAGATCTAAACCCGCTCTGATACCATGTCGAAATTTGAGAAGAAATAACAAGAATAAAATTCTCTAAACTCTCTAAGAACCCACGGCAAACCAAGAGAGAAAGGAGTAGAGAGTTTTGTTTTGTTTTCTAACTTTCTTCTTAACAAATAAATTCATGAGTTTACAACATATATATGTACTTTTCAATCATAAAATATCTAGATATTTAGGTTACTTCAAGAGAAGAAAACCTCAAAATATCTACATCATCCACTTGTGTTTAACTTAGCTCTTAAGTTAATCCTTGTCACTTGAGAAGACTTAGCTTTGAAGACTTCCAACCATTGACTCAAACTTAGCTTAGGTCTTTGACTTTTATTCTCCAAGTTTGAGACACACAATCTATTTGGTGGAGTGCACTTGACCGAGTGCTCCACATTGCCTGCTCCTTTGTTCAGTAGACTGCTCCTGATTACATCACTAGGCTCAACATGAAGAAGTTGACAAATGAGCTTACTTGGTTGAGAGGAATCCTAGCTCACATGGGAATCGAAACGGATAAGCCGATGGTAATGCATTGTGACAATCAAGCCGCAATTCACATTGCTACAAACTCGGTGTTTCATGAGAGGACGAAGCACATTGAGATTGATTGCAAGAAGGTTCGAGAGAAGATTGAACAAGGATGGACTCTACCTTGTTTTACAAGAAGTGAAGACCAATTAGCGGATGTATTCACCAAGTCCGCAAGTCTTAAAGTTTGCAACAACATCTTGGGCAAACTAGGACTTGTGGATCTCACACATCCATGAGAAGACCCCTTGCTTGCAATCATCACACTCTTTTTGCCTTATCAAAGTTTTGTCCCATGAGGTTTTCTTTGATAAGGTTTTTAATGAGGTGATGGTTGTGAGTCTCCAAGTTAAGCATAAATTCTTTATGTTTAACTTGAGGGGGAGTATTGACCTTAGGACTCACATTGAGACTAAGGAAAAATAAAAGGAGTTGAAATAAATCGGATCGGGAACATAGGACCGCGGATCAGTTCTACCGAGACGCGGGACGATGGTCTCTCGATCCGCAGTACGGGAGGAATCGACGCCAGGACGAATACGCGGGCCAGGACGAGTATCCGCGGATCAGTACGCAGGATGGTACGAGGCATCGAGGCACGGTCGACCCGCAGGACGTGAAGAACCGAGGCGTGTCCGATCCGCGGTACGAGTAAGGACGCGGGTCAGAATCGGATCCGGGTCGGGCAAACAGATAAACGCGCGGGTCGACCTTTACCTGAACGGTGTCGTTTTGGCTGACCCGCGGCACACGGACGCAGATCCGTCCTGATGCATGATGACGCGTCCCGCGGTACGGATCAGTGCGTGACCGACCGTACTGCCCCGATCATTGACCGGTCCCAATTTTGGATTGCTTCCAAACGGTCATATTTTGATTCTATTGTATTTTTATCTATATATAGGTTGTTCTAGGAAAAGAAAAATCTTATCTTGAATGGAAAAATGTTTCAAGTTTGTAAGAATTATAGAGATTAAGAAAGAATTAAGGAGATTGATGGAGATTAAGAGAGATTAATGAAAAGTAAAGAGAATATGATCTTGAAACATTTTTATTTCTTTTCATTCAAGATAAAATTTACAATGATTGGGAACAACCCATAAATAGCAAAAACTAAGTTGGTCAAGATGACCGTTGGAAAATCTCATCAAAAAAAGGTGAAAAAGGTGTCTCGGTCACTGCCCGATCCGCATGACCGAGTGGCGTCGAGGCCGTACGTCCCGCGGGTCCATAATTGCGTCCAGGTTCCTTCCCGCGGTACTGGATCGATGCGCGACCCGTTTACCCGGATAGGGTCCGCGCGTAAACCCGTTAACCCGTGCCGTGACCCGGAATCCTTCCTCGACGCCAGATCGATCCGCAGGCAGCTTTCCTCGATGCCGTCTCGTCCCGCGGATCCATTTGTCTCGTGCCAGACTGATCCGTCGATGCCCGATACCCAGACTGATCCGCGGCTGCCTTCTCCCGATGCTAACTCGACCCGCGGATCACTTTCTCGATGCCGATACGATCCGCGGGTTGATTTCTTCCCAACTTCTTATTTTCCTTTTTATTCTCCTTAGTCCCAATGTGAGTCCTAAGGTTAATACTCCCCCTCAAGTTAAACATAAAGAATTTATGCTTAACTTGGAGACTCACAACCATCACCTCATTAAAAACCTTATCAAAGAAAACCTCATGGGACAAAACTTTGATAAGGGAAAAAGAGTGTGATGATTGCAAGCAAGGGGTCTTCTCATGGATGTGTGAGATCCACAAGTCCTAGTTTGCCCAAGATGTTGTTGCAAACTTTAAGACTTGCGGACTTGGTGAATACATCTGCTAGTTGGTCTTCACTTCTTGTAAAACAAGGTAGAGTCCATCCTTGTTCAATCTTCTCTCGAACCTTGTGGCAATCAACCTCAATGTGCTTCGTCCTCTCATGAAATACCGAGTTTGTAGCAATGTGAATTGCGGCTTGATTGTCACAATGCATTACCATCGGCTTATCCGTTTCGATTCCCAAGTGAGCTAAGATTCCTCTCAACCAAGTAAGCTCATTTGTCAACTTCTTCATGGCCCTATACTCGGCCTCCGCACTTGAGCATGAGACTTCTTTTTGTTTCTTAGTCCTCCAAGTGACCAAGTTTCCACCGATGAAAGTGCAATATCCGGTTGTAGATCTTCTATCATTTCTATCACCAGCCCAATCCGCATCACAATAACCACCCACATCGGAACTCTCATTCTTACCCATCCAAACTCCTAGACCCGGACTATCCTTCAAGTATCTAAGGATCCTCTCCACCATTTGCCAATGGTAAACCGTCGGTTTTTGCATATGTTGACTAACTTGATTTACCGCAAAGCTTATATCCGGTCTTGTGAGACACAAATAGATCAATTTTCCCACAAGCCGTCTATATCTTGATGGATCCTCGTATGGCTCATTCTCCTTTTCCCCCTTTCGATCGCCCTTATAACCATCTTCTAATGGGGTTTTAGCCGGCTTAGCTCCAAGCTTCCCGGTTTCCTTCAACAAATCCAAGGTGTACTTCCTTTGAGAAATATACAAACCATTCTTGAACCGACACACCTCAATCCCAAGAAAGTATTTCACTTCTCCAAGGTCTTTCATTTCAAATACCGAATTGAGGAAGTCTTTTGTTTCTTGAATTCCTTGCTCATCACTTCCGGAGATGATCATATCATCCACATAGATCAAAACCACTACTATCCCATTAGGACCTTGAAGTGTGTGGTCCAACTCACATTTCTTGAATCCTCTTTCTTTGAGTGTTGAACTAAGCTTCTTATACCAAGCTCTTGGTGATTGTTTCAATCCGTAGATGGCCTTGTTTAACTTGAGAACTTTTCCCGGTGCTATAGAGGTCTCAAGTCCGGGTGGTGGTGTCATATACACCTCTTCCTCAAGATCTCCTTGTAAGAAAGCATTCTTTACGTCCATTTGCCATAGATCCCAATCTAGGTTTGCCGCCAAAGAGAACACAACTCTCACTGTGTTGAGCTTTGCTACCGGAGCAAATGTATCCGTGTAGTCATCTCCATATGTTTGGGTGAACCCTCTAGCCACCAACCTTGCCTTATACCTCTCAAGATCTCCATTACTCAAGTATTTTATTGTGAAGACCCATTTGGAGCTCACAGTTCTCTTGCCTTCGGGAAGATCGGCTTCATCCCAAGTATGGTTCTTAACCATAGCTCCAACCTCATCATCTACCGCTTCTACCCAATTCTCATCTTCCATAGCTTCCTCAAATGTCTTAGGGATTGTATACTTATCTATCTTCGTCACAAACGCTCTATGAGAAGATGGTAAAAGGGCGAGCGAACACACCGCTTGGATTGGATGAGCTACGGCTTGGTTGTTGAAATACACACGGCTCTCTTTCCATTGAGAGGGGTCTTTTCTTACTCTTGTGCTTCTCCTCAAAACCGGTTCAACAACTTCTTCTTGAATTTCAACATCCGGAGCTTCTTCTTGAACTTGTCCTTGCTCAACCAAAACCTCTTCTTGACTAGCTTCCTCTTGAACCAAATCTTGAGCTTCCTCTTCTTGAACTGATAGATCCTTGTTGTTGCTACTCATATTGTCTCTTGGCTCAGGATTCCCAAGTTTTTGAAGAAGGAATCGTAAGTTTGAGCCAAGGTCCGACGGAGTAGCCAAATCACTCAATTCACCGCGATCTTTGACACTATAAAATCCTTGATTCTCAAGGAACTTCACATCCCTAGATACGAAAGTCTTCCTTGAAACCGGATCGTAACACTTGTATCCCTTTTGTGTTGAGGAGTATCCAAGAAAGATGCATCTTGTGCTCTTTGGTTCTAGCTTGTCCCTTAGTTCCCTAGGTACAAAAACAAAGCAAACACACCCAAAGACTTTCAAATGATCGAGAAAGGGTTTAGTTTTATTGAGTACCTCAAATGGTGAGATGTCATCAAGAATCTTCGTGGGAGTTCGATTTATCAAGTAACAAGCGGTCATGACCGCATCTCCCCAAAATCTTCTTGGTACATTCATATGGAACATCATAGCTCTTGAAACCTCCATTAGGTGCCGATTCTTTCTTTCGGCAACACCATTTTGTTGAGGAGTGTAAGGACAAGTCGTTTGATGCACAATGCCGAGTCTAGCTAGGTGATCTTTGAATTTGTTGCTCATGTATTCACCACCATTATCTGTTCTAAAAATCTTAATCTTGGCATTGTAATTGTTAGCAATATAAGCTTGGAAATTCTCAAATGCATCAAGAACTCTATCTTTAGAGGGTAATAGAGTAAGCCAAGTGTACTTTGATTTTTCATCTATGAATGTGACAAAGTATTTATTGTTATCTCTAGATGAGCAAGGTGAAGTCCAAACATCCGAATGCACAAGATCAAAGCAATTTTCATAGATTGTAGATGACTTAGTAAAAACGGTTTTGCAATGTTTTCCGAGAATACAAGATTCACAAGATAAATGATTAAAAACAACATTTGGAAGCATTATTTCAAGAGCCCGAGAATGGGGATGTCCTACTCTAGCATGCCATATCGCATTATTTGCTTTTCCTAAACAAGTTTGAAATTGAAAAACACTTGATGAGCTTGGTGATAAATCTTCTAAGACATAGAGATCATCCTTGGTGCCACCACCTCCTATCACTTTTCCGGATTTAATATCCTGAAAATGGAAGTCATTAGGACCAAAGATTGCATAACAATTCAAGTCACTAGTCATTCTTTTAACGGAAAGCAAATTCGATTCAAAATTCGGCATGTAAAAGGCTCTAGAGTTTCTATTAAATAGATTCAAGTTCCCAATTCCTTTGATAGGTATATTTTCACCATTTGCAATCATCACATTTCCTCTAGAGGGTTCCAATTTTTCAAGCAAGTTCAAGTTACTAATCATATGATGAGATGCACCCGAATCAACCACAAGAGAGTTACTAGGTTTACGAGTGTAGAAAGTTTTACCGGACTCCTTGAGTGAAGCAATTGACTTGATAAGAGATTCCAAGTCGGACTTCCTCACGTAATCCCCTTGGACCGCATCGTCTCCTATCTTAATCGGTGTTGAGGGTTGGCTCCTTGGTTGGTCCACATGATCTTGCCTCGCCGAAGTATAATTGGCTCTTGAGTAGCCTCTTGAGTATCCCGGTCTTGGTGTCGGCCTAAGATGAGGATTAAGCAACCAACACTTCTCCTTTGAGTGACCCTCCTTCTTGCAATGTTCACACTTGAGATCCGGGTTGAAATGTTTGCCCTTATAGTTCCGGTTATCGTTGCGGTTGTAAGCTCCGGCATTGGCCATCGGAAGCTCCCCCTTACCGCCAAATAATCCATGAGTCCCTTGCTCCCTTTGAATTTGAGAACACACATCCTCAATACTTGGTAGCTTTTCCGACCTTAGAATGTGTTTGATAAGGTCATTGTACGCCGGGTTTAGGGTGAGAAGCAACCCAAAGACCTTATCTTGCTCTTTCCTCTCATTCAACACACACAGATCAATGGAGCTTGGTCTCAACATGTCAAGTTCCGACCATAAAGACCGATACTTTCCCAAATGCTTAGTGAACTCCATGTCCTCTTGATGAAGATTGTTGATAGCTTTCTTCACTTCAAACACACGAGCCAAATTCGAGACATTTCCATATACATTCTTCAATGTCTCCCATAGTTCAAAGGCTGTCTCACAATATGAATATGCTTCAAGGATGGATGGATCAATGCCATTTTGGAGTACCGCCAAGACCGTTTGGTCTTCTTGAAACCATTTTGCTTCTCTAGCTTTCTTGGCGGCTTCATCTTCTTTCTCCTTTTCCACCGATTCAGACTCAAAGATTGGTCTTAGTGAGAGATCAACATGCTCCCATAAACCTCTTCCACATAGAGCCGTTTTGGTCGTTCTAGACCACAACAAGTAATTTTCTCCTTTGAGAATCACCGGAACCACCAACGCCTTAGAACTCTCCGATGAAGTCATCTTCCTCTTCGATTTTGTTACTTGGCCGAAAGAAACCTACAAAAGATTGAAGCTTCCAACCAACCAACAATGTTTCACACCGAAAGTTTCAAACTTTCAAAGACTTATCACCAATACCAACAACGGACTAAGAGTTTTTGTGATTTTGATGAGGATTTGAAACCTTTAGAACCGATTTGTGATTATCTTTTAGATGTTTGTAAGGCAAGCGCATAAAGAGTATAGAAAAACTCAATATAACGATTTGACCTAGCAATTTAAAGAACACCTCACAAATCGAGAGATTAAGAAGTTTGTAAGAGATTTAGTAGAGATTCAAAGACTCAAATGATCGAACACTCTCTGATACCATGTAAGAATTATAGAGATTAAGAAAGAATTAAGGAGATTGATGGAGATTAAGAGAGATTAATGAAAAGTAAAGAGAATATGATCTTGAAACATTTTTATTTCTTTTCATTCAAGATAAAATTTACAATGATTGGGAACAACCCATAAATAGCAAAAACTAAGTTGGTCAAGATGACCGTTGGAAAATCTCATCAAAAAAAGGTGAAAAAGGTGTCTCGGTCACTGCCCGATCCGCATGACCGAGTGGCGTCGAGGCCGTACGTCCCGCGGGTCCATAATTGCGTCCAGGTTCCTTCCCGCGGTACTGGATCGATGCGCGACCCGTTTACCCGGATAGGGTCCGCGCGTAAACCCGTTAACCCGTGCCGTGACCCGGAATCCTTCCTCGACGCCAGATCGATCCGCAGGCAGCTTTCCTCGATGCCGTCTCGTCCCGCGGATCCATTTGTCTCGTGCCAGACTGATCCGTCGATGCCCGATACCCAGACTGATCCGCGGCTGCCTTCTCCCGATGCTAACTCGACCCGCGGATCACTTTCTCGATGCCGATACGATCCGCGGGTTGATTGCTTCCCAACTTTTTATTTTTCTTTTTATTCTCCTTAGTCCCAATGTGAGTCCTAAGGTTAATAAAGTTCATATTCTCTATAATCTTTCTTAATCGTTCTTAATCTCTTTAATCTTTCTTAATCTCTTTAATTCTTCCGCTTAATCTCTCTAAATCTTACATGGTATCAGAGCGTGTTCGATCATTT